>PVIJ01006072.1:0-96141 GCA_004024925.1 Scalopus aquaticus
CATACCTTTGCTATTGTGAACAGTGCTGCAATGAACATACGGGTGCATGTATCCTTTTGGATTAGTGTTTTTGTATCCTTTGGGTAAATTCCCAAAAGTGGGATTGCTGGGTCGTATGGAAGCTCCATGTTTAGCAGTCTGAGGAATCGCCATACAGCCTTCCATAGTGGTTGGACCTGTTCACATTCCCACCAGCAGTGTAGAAGAGTTCCTTTTTCTCCACATCCTTTCCAGCATTTGTTATTGCCTGCATTCATTTTCCCTAATTTTTTAAAGATAGTATGTACATGGTAAAAGTTCATGTAGTATAATGAAAGCAAATCCCTACCCTAGTCCAGGCTTCTATTACTTCTCCCCAGAGGTAACACTATTATCATTTCCTAGTCTTTTCCCAAAACCTCTCAGTTTATAAATGCATACTATATTAATGGACAAGAAAGAGCAGGTGAGATTATTTTTATGCCAGTCTATCTAAATCCATATCTAAATATACATTTATATCTATCTATCCATCTATCTATATATGTATATATAGATATATTAATAGATATATTATAGATGTATTAATAGATATATTAAGATACATTAAGATTTATTTATATAGATATATTAAGATTTATTTATACATACAGCTGGGGTACAGGCCAGAGGTGGAGCGGCGAGAGGCTTCACCAGAGACAGAGTGGGGAGCAGAGCAGGCAGGTCAGAAATACACTGCTGAGGAGAGCAGCGGGCAAGGCAGGAGAGGTCTACCGCACCATGTGGGATTCTCCCTGGCCGGGCATCAAACTCGCGTCACCGCTGCCGACAGCTCCACAGCGCAGCGCTTAACCTCTGCGCCACCAGGGAGGCCCTATATCTATATTTTTAAACTTAGCAAGTAGTAGTAGCCTATCACCAAAAGCTCTCCATTTTAACTCAGAGAGACATATTTTTTATGGTAAGAACACATAACATGAGCTCTCTCCTCTTAAAATGTTAAGTGTATAGAACTGTCAATTATGTTTTAAGTGCTACATAAGATGACCACATTATATGTACTTAATCATATTGATGGTGATTTCATTTGTTTATAGTCTATTGCCATTTCAAGCAATGCGGCAATAAAAATCCTTGTGCATATGAGAATCAGCTATGGTCCAGGAGGAAGCAGATGGTATAGTCAAAGCTTAACTGAAGAGAGTTCAGTGGAGGAACAGGTGCTGACAGGTTAATGCACCCAACAGTAAATGGTTAAGTGCTCAGAAGTAGCAACTTTGAGAAGTCATTATCTCCCCTGGGGAGGGGAGGGACTCATGGAAGTCAGTGAACTCAGGGCCCTGCATGTCTTGGGGGGATAGGTCACCCCTGGGAGCCATGGCCATAGATTGAAGAAAGCTGCCACTGCCAGAAACGGAGCCACCAGAGTAAATAACTGGACTGCTCTCTCTTCTTACTCTCTGGTTTCCTGCAGTCCAGCCTGTGAACCCAAGCGGCAGTCAGAGGACAAGGAAGCCCAAGGGACACAGTCCAAGAGGTCAGGTCCCAGGACACAGGAAAGGCAAGCAGGGTCAAAATATATATCTGGTAGTATATATGGAGAATAACCAGTATGATATATTTTTGCACAAATATGTCATTCATGTGCTGGAAAATTTCCTAGAACTGGAATTGCATTGCCAGTCGAAGGAAAGAGCCCCCTGATATCTATTCCCTTCCTCTTCTCTGTTACCAATGCTTAGCTGTGCCTGTGCACGCGCAGAATTAAAACTACATTCCCCAGACTTCTTCAAGACCAAAGCAATGCAAGAAAAAGTGTCTTGTGGCAACTTCAGTGAAACTTCTTTGAGAGACAGAGGACGTGTATCTTTAATTATTTACTGCTTATTCCTTCGGGTTATTCACTTGGTGCCTTGGACCTTGCACTGTAGGGTCACACCCTCTGGTGTTGAATGATGAGCTGGTTGGAACCAGATTTCTAAGCATTTCCTAGAAAAGAACTGCCCTACTCACCTCTGTACCTCCAGACTTCAGTTACTTGAGAGAGATATACACTTAAAAAAAATTACTATTAATTGGCGATTTGTTTACATGTGTGTATAACTTTGGGGTTGCTTCTTTACTCCTCCATATGTGCACATGCTTTGCTCACCCTCCACCAAACCTCCAGTGCCAGTGCCCTGTCCCCTCTCTTTCTCATCCCCTCCTCCCTACCCTGTCCCCTCTGGTAAGGAGTATTTTTTTTTTTGAAGATTTATTTATTTTTGCATACAAGCTGGGGTACAGGCCAGAGGCGTGGGGTGGTGAGAGGGTTCACCAGAGACAGAGTGGGGAGCAGAAGAGGCAGATCAACGAAAATACACTACTGAGGGGAGCAGCGGGCAAGGCAGGAGAGGTCTGCCATGCCATGTGGGAATCTCCCCCACCGGGCGTCCAACTCATGTCTGTCGTGTAATCAAACTTGCGTTGCGGAGTCACATCGAGGAAGTCGTGTTGCCGCTGCTGGCAGTTCCACAGCACAGCGCTTAACCCACTGCATCACCAGGGAGGCCCTAACGAGTATATTTTTCACAGAGTCTGAGACTTGTTTTTGCTGTGCTTTGCCAGGATCTTACAAATGCATCTCCATGAAAAGGAAGATGCATCCAGTGCAGTGAATAGTGCCATCTTTCATACCCCACTTAGTGCAACTGCCTTGTACTAACACTCCCAGCAGGTGATGAGTCAGAGATCCTGAGTGGGGTATAGCTGGGAAGCAGCCAGCTAGATATGTAAATTGGGGAGTAAAGGAGGAGGAGTGAGACAGTGGAGTAGAGGCACTTGGGAAAAAGACCCTTGGAGAAGAGAGGTGCAAAGAATAGACCCTTGGTGACATGGAGGGGAGACAACTGGAGAGGCTGCTGGGACTTCAGCATTTTGGCATAGATAGTGGCTGCCATTATCTTGACATTGTGGTGGATTACCTGGTGCATTTTGAATTTTAGGTCTTGTGTCCCAGCTTTCTGTGGTTCCCCACTAGAAAGTGCCTTATTTAGACTTGTGGAAAGCTTTCAGCCTCAGCTGTCCCACTTTGGGCCAAGCAAAGGTAATTTTCAAACTTTGTCAGGATTCAGTTATTTGATCTCTCTCTCTCTCTCTCTCCCCCCTCCCCCCCCCACGTCCCCCTCTCCTTCCTCCCTCCCTCTCCCCCACCCCCCATTTGAACTTTGACACCAACTAAAGATATCTTTGGGCAGCCTAAAAGTCTGCTTTCTTTGCCTTTGTGTGTGTGGATGGTCAGACCCTTTTAAAAACTGTGTCCCTCTGTCATGCAGTTACAATTACATGTTTTTTTGGATATACTTTTATCTTAAGTTATTTTCCTTTGCAAGTTGTGTTGCCAAACCTAATTCTAAACAAATGGGTATAGATAATAAGTATAAACATTTTGAGTTTTTATGGATATTGCCAAGCTTGGCATTTAACCTTACCTTTTCTCATTGTCTGGGTTTGAATCCAGCTGCTCCATTAACTAGACATGCCATCTTATACATATTTCTTAATTCTTTTCTGCCTGTTTTTCTCATGGGGATAATAATAGAAATTATTGCGGAGTAAATGAATTGAAATATTTGAAACACATAGACCAATCTGTTCAACAGGACAAATAATAAATATAAACTATCACTATTATTATTATCATGTTAAATTGTCCTTCAAAGGTGATATTCCACTTAGTCTATTTAATGTCTGAAATCCTTTTCTCTTCCTTGTTAATTCTGTGCATTAGCAGAATTGCCTAACCTATGGATAGTGGTGCTTCATTTTTATTTTCAGTTGCTTTCTCAACTTATATGACTGAATAACTTTTTTTTTTTTAAGCCATTTGTATTTTCTGACAAACTTCCTATTTGTATTGTTTGTTTGACTGGATTTTTATTGTCTTTTGTGTTGTATTTTATTTTTAAAAAGCTCTTTATTTTATTATAGAAAATGGCCTTTGGTTTGCTATCAGTGGTGCAAATAGTTTCCCAAATTTTCATTTGCCTTTGACTGTATTTTAATACATTTTAAATTCAGATATAGTAAAAGTGATCCTTTTTTTCCATTATAACACTGGAGCTTAATGTCCCCATCTTGGAAAAACCTTCTTATTCTATATTATAAAAATATTTCTACCATGTTTTCTACTAGGACTTTATAGATTGATTTACTTCAAAAATCTTTTCTCCATCTGGAATTTAATTTGGGATAAGCAGTGAGGTAAGAATTGAAGTAGTTCTGCAGATGACTGGGTTGGAGGGATGACAAAAGTGAGCCTTCTGACACAAACTCTACAGAAGTCCTAGTTTACTGTGAGTTACACAATAGAGACATTTTAAAGAAAGTGCATGCCAGGAGCCATGAGGGATACAGATTCGGGATGAACTTGCTTTTTTTTTCTTTGTGAGAAACACGTGGGTTATTTATGATGGTAGTTTGTACTTCCAGGTAAGGTCATGCCAGCTCCAACGTAATGACTTTACCAGGTTATGTAACCGCCTGTCACATAGCACATCACCTCCATCCTACCTCTGGATGGTGGGCACAGTTTCTTTCTCTGCCAGCAGGACCACCCTGCTACCTATCCACAGTTTAGATAATAATGCCAAGACATCTTACACCTGCACTAACAATGACCCATCTTTGGACATAGGCCGTCAGGTAGAGCCCATGTTTCGAGATCAAGGAGAGATTGAGCCTAACAGACTGAACCAGGACCTACCACTCACTCTATCTTTGTTTTTTACAGGTAACAGTTCATTTATCATAATGGTTAAGAACACAAGCTCTAGAGAAAAGCCACCTGACTGCGGACATGCACTCTGCCACTTTTGAGATGTGGGGTCAAAAGCCACGTTTACTCCCCGTTTGTGTGCTTTGGTTTCTCCTTGCTACTCAACACAGAGTAGGCATTAAGTGAATAAATATATGTGACATACTTAAAATATTCTTGGCAACAAGTGCTCAGTAAATTTTAAAAAGGCCTTTCCTATCCAATGAAATAACACTTGTGTTGAAAACCATGCTCCTCTATCTGTTCAGAATCTTCTTTTACAGAGGTAGATCAGAGCGCTTATTGTATGCTTTATACTACTGGGTCAAGCACCATCATTCATCAGTAACACATGTTGAAAACTTTGGGAAAAACACTCCAGAATATAAAAGTAATTTCCCTGCTTCCCCCTAGGACTTTATAGATTCATTTATATTAAAAAAGTGTAAATTTACAACAAATGCTGGAACATGTAATGAGTGTGTAAAATTATAACAAAATTAAAATATAAAAAAGAATTATAACTATGAATAGTATCATTATTAATATTACTTGAACAACATATTTGCTTTGAAATGTTGTCTTTGTCATATACTAAATTTGCATATGCATTTAAATTTAGTTCTGGATTCCTTATGATTCATTCATTTAGCTAAATCACATTTGCTTTATAATATACTTTATTATCTGGTAGAACTTTCCTCATTCATTATGCTTCCTTTTCAATGATTTTTTTTCTGGGTAAGCTTGAATTTTGATATTTATACAAAAACCTTAGAACCAGCTGCTCTGATTTTAAAAATCAATTAATATTTTATTGAGGTTGCAACAAATTTACATATTAATTTAGAGCGGATTGACATTCTTACAATATTAACTTTTATTCCAGCATTTATATTCAAGATGTTTTCCTTTTTAAATGTCTCTTGGAAGAATTTTAAAGTTTTTTGAAGGTCTTCTTTATATAGTTCCTGAGCATTTTTTAAATCTGCTCCCATCTTCTTTCCTTGGTTCTTTTCTTCCCTCCCCTTCCTCCCCATCTTCTACCTACTCCACCTCTTTTTCCTTCTCTTTCTTCTGTTATGGTAAATGGTACCAATTCTTGTGTTTTCTAATCACTTTTTGTTTGGAAGAAATATTGATAGTCCCTTTGTCAGCCTGTGTCATGTAAACGCATCCAAAAATTTAATGAAAACCATTTCATTGCAATTATTTATAATCACCATATGTTGGAAGGTGATACAGTGAGTCAAGATAATACCTGTTTTAGAAGAGTGACCCAAAAGGAGGGAGCCACCTGAGAGAACAACTGGAGAGAAAATGGATGTGACTGAGAAAAGGGCTGACTGGGAACAAAGTGAGAGCAACAGTCATAATTTGAAAGTATTTCAGAAAATATCCCGAGAGCATTCAGAGCTCCTTTTTCCAACATACCACTTCTTAGCATGTAGTAAAAAAAACAGCATCTAAGATCACAGTAATGATTCTGTTGATGTTTATGATCTATTGAAATACTAATGAGGATGTTGATATGGAAAGTAGATGGGATGTTGGTACTGGTGAGAGTGATGTGCATGATTCTGGTGGTGGAGTTGGAGCTGTTCTATATAATGACTCATCCTTCTCTCCATTGAGGTGGCATGACAGGAGCCAGAATTTGCAAGAATGTTCTGCATCAAACACCTCTGTCAAAAAGAGGAACCTGATTATGGGTCTTGAGAAAACAGGAGACAGGGAGTGAGGAGACACTTAAAACCAAGTCACCAGTAAAAACTGCTTGGGCAGAGCATGTGGCATTTCTAGAAACACACTCTCCACTTATGGCAATTTTCAGAATCATTGGCTCTTATATTTATTGCATATATGCCAGTAGACCCTTTGCTCAAGTGGAAGGAATATAAACGGATGGTGGTATAAAAGGCCATTCTAATCACTCATAGTATTAGTCTGAAATCTTGAAATCAGGCAATACAGACATTCTTTGCTTGATTGACACACAGGTTCTTATCACGGGAATGGTGTCTTGCTATAAATAATTACTGGCATAATACTTGTGCCAGGGCCTGATCATTTTAAAATAAATAAGTTCCAAATTTATAGAATTGAGCAAATAAAGTCCAATTTGGAGTAGCTTTACTAATGTAAAGGACCCCTCAGTATCCTAAAATACTGCTTAAAGTACCAAGTTCTCTGTCTTTACCACAGTATGACACAGGGAAATTAATAGAACGTGTTTTTTAATGAAACAATATGAAATAGAAAAGGTGTCAAAGACCATGATAGGAGAGCTGTCACCATTTCACATCTGTGTGAAGTTGAAATAAACACTACATACAACTATAGGAACTACCAGGAAATGACCAAATGATTCAGTCATGTCCCAAAGCAAGATGTCCTAATTTAAAAAGTATTCATATATTCAAAGCAACATAGTAAATGCTGGTTCCATTTAAGAGGGTATGGTTCTTTCTACCCAAGTAAAAACATAGCACATACACCCAAATTCTGGACTGAAAATAGAAGATTATTAGCATTATAATTTATGTAAATAGCTGCTCTATTCATGTGAAAGTAATTGGTATCTCTCAGTCATATGCTAATTATTACATAAATAGATTATAAATAATCATGTGAGAGGATTTTATTTTATTTTTTTTTAAAGATTTTTATTTATTTATACATACAAGCTGGGGTACAGGCCAGAGGCGTGGGGCAGCGAGAGGGTTCACCAGAGACAGAGTGGGGAGCAGAACAGGTAGATCAGAAGTACACTGCTGAGGGGAGCAGCGGGCAAGGCAGGAGAGGTCTCCCGCACCATGTGGGATTCTCCCCGGCCGGGCATCGAACTCGCGTCGCTGCTGCCGACAGCTCCACAGCGCAGCGCTCAACCGCTGCGCCACCGGGGAGACCCCGAGGATTTTATTTTTTAAGTTGAAACCCTACTTATTTAAAGGGTCTACTATTCTATTATATAAAATGTGAAAAGAAAGACTCAAACATTCCACTGCTTTAAAAACAAAAATTGTTTGGTGTTCTAAAAATTGTATTTGTTAAGGTTTGGTAGGCATAAGATACATGCACTTAAGATCTGGAGCGATAATCCCCAGTCTCATTGGAGTTTAGTGAGTATGCTGGCTCAGTGGCAGTCCTTGGGGGGATTAATAATTATAAGTTTCAAACTGAGTGCATCAAAATCACCTGAAGAGCTTGTTGAACACATCCCCAGCTCCACTCCCAAGATCCTGATTCAGTGAATGTGAGCTGGGGTTTGAGTTCCTGACAAGTTTCAGGTGATGAGGACGCCGTTGGTTGTGGCCCGCTTTGAGAATGAGAGCGATAAAGGATGAGCAGGGACGCAGGCTCCCAGGACTGGAGGAGCGTCCGGCCTCAACGGCCTCTCAAACTGTCCCCTGATGGTGAGAGGATGCCACCAGAGCCGGGGTACGAGGGTATGTTCCGTGTTAGAACCTCACCTTTGCTTCGTTCAGCCAGGTGCTTAGAGAGGCCTTGCCAACTAGTGACTCCTTTTGTGTTTATTTTACTTGTTTTCCTGCTCCAACCTGAGCCAAAGGAGGTCGGTCTTTATGAATTCCGAGTCCTCAGTCCACAGGGGCACTAGAGGATTTTTGCCTGTGGATAGAATTTTTTCTTGTCCTTTTTACAGAAGTTGGATATCTTCAGAGGTTCTAACTTTAGGTCATGTGTTTGTTATCTGTTATTAATTTTTGCTCCTTATTACTTTCATTCTCTTTTCTTTGAATTTCATTTATATGTCTTTATTGAATTTCTCAACATGTTACTAGATAACCAACACAATTTTTTTTTTCTCTGCTTTTTTAACACAAGCATTTAACTTTCAGCTCCTGGAATAAGCTCAAGCCTAGTTTTCTTTCCCAGGTGGCTGTTAAGATCCAAACCTCTTGGTTGGGAACACCAGGCAGCCTTTAGGGCTTGCTCACCACTCTGGCCTTCGTCTTTGTTGTTTTTGCTCCTAGGCAATTCTTTCTTCTCCTCACAAGCCTGCTTGTTATACTTAATCTTATCTAGGTGTGTTATTGTAAGAGGCTTTTCTTCTGTCACGCAGGAATAATACATTACCTAGAGATACAACACCTGCAGATTGAGAATAAAATGCAATATAATCCTTGGAAAACTCTTGAGTTTAGTCTGCCAGATAAGAAGTTCATAGTAAATACTGCTATTATTAAATAGCATAGTAAATAGCTGCTATTATTATTAACAGATCTCAATGGGTCACTAGGGGCAGAGGTAAGAAATGGAGTGTTACAGGAAGCAAATCCTACAGGGGAAATAGTGATAGAAAGAGGAGGGTTCAAGGGCATAGCAGATTTTCACAGGATTGTGGTAACTGACTGAGGACTTCTGTTGTATACTTTCTGAATAGACTAAGAAGACTGACCTAATCAAGAGAAATGTCTCATTCACAGGGAGAAATCCTGGAGTCCAGTTAAGATCACCTTCATAGCTCCTGAGGCTCAGCGGGCACAACTCGAGGGGCTCCATCCATAAAGATGTTTCTGCGGCTGAGTCCAGACAGAGGCAGCACTCCTCCAAGGTATGCATTCTGGCCAAGCTTAAAAGGAAGCAAAGATGTGGAAACAAGCTAGACATTGTTTGGGGTAGGAAGGAGAGTTCATGCTGCCTTATAGATGCACACTCTGTGGTAGAAAAAAAATTAAATAGCTGGAGAGGAATGCTTAGTGTAGCTTCCTGTTTGTTTCCTACTTACACTGCTCTTGCTCAAGCCCTGGGCTTCCCCTGATGAATCAGGTGGGTGGGCTGAATCCCTCCAAACGACTTGTGGCAGAAGATCCAAGTACAGGATCCCACAGCTGTGCTGCCGCTTTGCTCCTTTCCAGATTTCCTCCCCCCCCACCCTTTTTTGCAGTAGTTCTTTCCTTCTCTTCATATCTTCTGTGTCTGTCTCTCTGCTGTGGTCCCCTCTATTGTGATAATTTCTCCAAACAGTAAACACTGAATTGCACCATGTCAGACAGTGGATGGTTCTGTTCGGTTCTGGTTAGATTTTAAGATGGGTGGTATGGTCCTTGAGAGGGCTGGAATGAGCTAGGAGGCCCTCACCTCTAGAACTGAGGTTTTAAGGCAAATGAGCCAAAGAAAATAGTAGAACTGGGAACAGGTTGGGCCTGTTCACTGTACCCATGTGGAAGCCAGTTACCAGAAAGAGGTCCCAGACAAGGTTAGAGGTTTCCCTACCCTTGGACTTCGGATCATCCTGGTGAATGGGTGTCTTTTTTACTGGAGAACTTCATCATAAAACATTTCAGAAATATTACAGCCTTTTCTGAAATAAAGAGAAAAGCCACATACTTCAATCCAACATGCATTTTTTATAGGGCCACCAAAGAGGGGGGAAAGTAAAGGGTGGGTGAGATGAGTGTACCTGGAGATGCTGGACCTGGCCTGAGCTGTCCAAATTTTTCCATCGATACCTTTCTCTGTAGAGTCCTGAGGAGAGCCAGTGGGTGATACAGTTAGTGAACCCAGGCCCCCGGCTCCGCATACCCTTGAAAACATGAAGGTCAAGCCAGGATCCATCCAAGAGGACCAAGGGCATATCAAGTCTCAGTCCTGTGACCTGGGATGGTTTCACCCAAAACTTGCCAGTAGAATATTACCTTCCAGTTCTCCTGTCTAAGCACTGCTTCTTGACTACTTCCTTGAATTTTTCAGGAGTTAATAGGAGTCTGAGAAAGAGGATGGGCAGGGATCCCCAATAATGTTTCAACCTTTTAAGGTTAGGATGATGGCACATGGACTATGCAGGAGGCAGGGAGAGCTCAGGAAACAACCTGGAGGTACATTCCACCCAGGATCCTGATGAATACTGATGGGAATAGAGACTTTTAAATGGTGGGGAAGATTATATTAAGCATATTCAGGATCTAAATAGAGATGGTGTTCATCAACAAAGCAATCAGATTGCAAATTAGTTGTATTGTTAAGCTATACACAGAGTAATTAAAATTAGAGCATTTTACATGGTGATCCACATATATCATTGTATTTGCTCACAATAACTGCCATTAAAGAGTGTTTACTCTGAACTTTGATGTAAATTATCGTGCTTAATACGCAAAACCTCTCTATGAGGAAATCATTGCTGTTATCTCCAGTTTTATAGGTAAGGAAACTGAGGCCCCAGAAGGTCAATTAACTTGTCCAGGCTCTCATGCACAGCTCATAGGCAAAGCTGGAACTCGGCACAATTAAATCTCTTCCTCCAGCTTTGACTACATTTCTAAACCATCTCACATCAGACCTAGCAGGTAGAGACTCATAGCTGTATTTCACAGGGCAGGAGATTTTAATTTATAGTATGTTGAACTATGTAAAATTGCTGATATTTTACCACTTTGACTTACAAAAGTGAAAATGTCATATACTACAACCTAATAGGTGAACTGGCCAAAGTTAGCCCAACAAGTGCCCTCCTGAAACCCCAGGTCCACAATTTTTACTACCCAATCTGGTGGTAATTTACTCCCAAATCACTAAAGGTTGCCACCCGTTAGCATCTCACCATTATGTGAGGGTGCAGTGTTGTGCCAGAGATGCAGTCTGCCACTTGTAAGGAGTACCTCAATAGAAGTCATCTGGTGAGTTATATGAGATTGTAGAGAACAAAGTCCTGAAGAGGTCGGGAAAGTCTTTCAGCCCACATTTCAGATTGAGGTAGCAACTCATTCAATCATAAGAGGAAGAACAGTGCTCATAAGTAATAAGTTTATATATGTATATATTATGAAATGATCACCACAATAAATTTAATTAACATTCATCAGCTCACCTAGGTACACTCTTGTGATCAGAACTTTTAATATACACTTTCTTAGCAAATTTCAAGTACTGTATTATTAACTAGTCTCCATGCTGTACATGACATCACTATAACTTATAACTGGAAGTTGGTACTTTTGACTAATTTACCCATTTCCTCACCCCTATCCCAGCCTCCTACAACCACCAATCTGTTCTTTGTATGTGTGGGTTTATTTGTTTTGAGTTTTTGTTTGTTTTCAATTCCACATATAAGTGAAATCACACAGTATTTATCTTTCTCTGTCTGATTTATGTCACTTAACATACTCCTCTCAAGGTTTATCCATTTTGTTGCAAACAGTGGGATTTCCCTTCTGTGGCTGAATAATATTCCACTGTTGTGTATATACCATAGTTTGTTTATGCTTTCATCAGTCCGTGAACACTTAGGTTGTTTCCATGTCTTGCTTTATTATAAATAATGCTACAGCAATCATAAGGGTGCACATATCTTTTTTGAGTTAGTATTTTTATTTTCTTTGGATAAATATCCAGTGGTGGAATCTGGATCATATGGCAATTCTAGTTTTAATTTTTTGAGGAATCGCCATACTGTTTTCCATAGTCACTACCCCAATATACATTCCTACCAACAGTGTACAGAGCTTCCCATTTCTCTACCTTTTCTTCAGTATTTGTTAAGTCTTATCTTTTTAATGATAGCCATTCTAAAAGCTATGAGATTTTACTTACTGTGGATTTGGTTTGCATTTCCCTAATGATGAGTGACAGGTCTTTTTATGGACCTGCTGGCCATCAGTATTCTTCTGTAGAAGAGATAGAAATAGAAAATGCCTGTTCTGATACTCTGCCAGTTTTTTAATTGAATTGTTTATTTTGCTAATAGCTATCAGTTCTTTATATATTTTTAATATCAATACTTTATCAGATACAGGATCTGTAGATTTCTTCCACAGGTTGCCTTTTCATTTTGTTGGTTTCCTTTGCTATGCAGAAGACTTAGTTTCACATAGTCCCATATGCCTTTGCTTTTAGTGTGAAATATAAAAGGTGATTGCTAACACTGTTAAACTGTTTGACATATTTTCTTCTCATAGTTGTATGGCCTTAGGTTTTACATTTAAATCTTTAACCCATGTTGAGTTGACTTTTCTGTGTGGTGTAAGATAGAGGTCCAGTTTTCCCAGTACCACTGATTGCAGAGACTATCTTTTCCCCATTATATACTGACTCCTTTGTCATAAATTAATTGACCATACATGTATGGGTTTATTTTTAGACCGTCCTATTGGCCTACATATCTGTTTATGCCAGTACCATACTGTTTGATTACTATATCTTTATAACAAAATTTGATATCACAGCAAGTATAATGCTTCCAGATTTATTGTTCTTAAGATGGCTTTAGTTATTTGGCATCCTTCATGGGTCCATACAAATTTTAGAACTATTTGTTCTGCTTCTGTGGAAAAAATACCATTGCAATTATAATAGGGGTTGCATTGAATCTGTAGATTGCTTTGAATAGTATAGACATTTTAATTATTCTTCCAATTCATGTTATTAATGTTTTCTCAGGGAACTGTAAATAGTTTGGCATGGTTAGAGTATAGACCTTTGATTGGGTAGTGTGAGACTATGGGACTATATCACAATGTGTCTGGAAATATTACAGAGGTTGGGTTTTATCCTGTAGAACAGCATTTAAATATTTTAAGAACTGAAGTGACAATCAGATTCATGCTTATAAAACTATCTCTGTATGTGTGTGCAGGATGAATTAGAAAACAGCATGCCTGGGGCACTAGTTATAAGAAATCCAGGCAAGACATGATAATGTGACTGACCTAAGTGGCAGAGGGGACAGAAGGACAGAAGGTGGGAATGATTGGGGATTATTTAGGAGGTAGAATTGACAGGCCTTGGTGACATTTTTGGAAGCAAGGTGCATTATACAAATTATGTGTGTGTTCGGAATCTACAAATAGACTCTTGGCCTCAGTGAGTCTTAAAAGAGTTGTCACTCAAACCTATACAAGAGAGAAGGATGAATCCTCTAAAAGAAAGAGCCCCAGGCCATCAAAGAGCTATGCCCTTTTTTTTTAAGGAAAAGGGAACAGGAAGAAATTTTTTAACCTGAAGATTGGCTACCAGGGGAAATCTCCCCCCCATGACAGGGCTGACATTCTGTAGTGTGTGTTCAGTGTTATATTGACTAAATCCATTCAGTTAATGACTGTCATGTGTTAAGTGTCTTCAAATGCTATGATCATTTTTCCTGTTTTTCACCAAGGGGCTAAACAACTAAACTATTTAGTGGTGTTGGAAGTGCCACACAAAGATATGTACACTCTTAATCCTAGTTACTCAATGGACAATGTATTTTTAAATATTCCTAAATCCTTAGGAGCAAAGGTTAAGGTACCAGAATCTAAGGTCAGGACTTGCTAGATGGTATGGAATGCTCAGTGGAGAATGGGGGAGTTCAGAAATATCTTGGTTATGTGGTCACTGGAGAAGAAGGCAGGTTTTGCTCTGCTGGAAGCAGCCTGCATGTCACACTGTGCTTCTCAGTGGCACTGAGCTCTCTGCAGAGTTGTCATCCTTTGGACCTCGTGGTATTGTGTTCAGGGTTCCGGCCCCTCAAAAGAAGGTGGCAGGAGAGGTGATAGATTTGTTCCACTGACCACCAATCTGGTGAAATGAAATAGAAAAAGTAATTTTGTAAATAGGCCCCCCACTGGGACCTATTTCAATATTGAAGTCATCATAATTCAACATCCTAAGAGCATCTTAGTCTGCTTATCAACTTACAAAATAGCACTGCCAGCCCTGCCTTGTGAGAAAGTGAGTTAAATGGAGGCTATGTTATTATTAGGTATGTCCTTTCACCACTTAGCAGTTTTGGAGGGTAGACTAAAACAGAAGTTAAACCCATTTAAAACTTGTCCCTGGGAACCTTTATTTCTCTTTCCCATATTATAATCTAATAATGATTTTCAGATGGTTACAAATTATGAAGTAGGCTTTTTAATCTACTATCCCAAACAGGCTAGTGAAAAGATTTCCAAGCCTGGGAAGACAGATGCATTAATCAATAGCTTTCAGAGTAGCAAGGCTCCCAGCGATGATCAGGAAAGACATCTGTCAGCAACAGTGAGCTGCCTGATGGGAGCAGTAAAAAACACAGACTGCCAGGCGCGATCATTCCAAAGATCTATGTGTTGGGAATGCTTCTTGGTCTGTGTCCCCCGCAATTTAGATGTCCATAAATGACAGAATTCAACTGCTATGAATTTTCAAATTTTACTCTCTGTCCTGCTTTCTGTTTCTTGGTCTCTGTATTTCTGGAAGCGTGGAAGTGTCTATCACACACACAGACATTAGGGGACCTCTCCGATGAAGCTAGTTGTATACCTGGTGCAAGACTGTCTTTCATTGGAGGCTGAATGTTCATGTGCAGTTAGGTGTATTTGGTAAAACCTGGAAGTGGATCAGAGTGAAAGTAAAGGGTACTCCAGGACAACTCAACTCAGCACTTGCTTCATGTATCTTGTAAGCAAGTCTGGAGTCACACCGTCTCCCCAAGTGTAGTTTCTCCCAATAAATAAAAGCATAGATTAAAATGGGGCTGAGTGTGGTCTTGCTGTGTCATCCCCCACTGGGGCTCTCTGTTCCCCAATTCAGGACTCTAGAGAATGACCTTTGCCCTGGGAGGGAAGACTTGTTTTCTCTTGTGAAAATGCAGGGCACCTGCATGGCCCCAGAGGGCCTTTTCCTTTTAGCCTTTGCTGTTTCAGGAGCTCCCTTCTTGCTCCTGAGATAGTCTGCGGGCATTAGGAATGTATGTTTTTTTTTTTCTTGAAATGAGGGGAGAAGGGATTGTTGAATGTAGATGAAAAACCGTATTTTAAAGACATTATAGCTAACATAGGTTAGGTTTATTAGTTTGGGACCATAATCATCAGAATTAATAACATTCTGTGAGGAATTGCTTTTCCAGAGTACAAACTGATATACAAACTGACATACAAACATAACTGGGAGCCCAATTCATTTGAAAGATAAGGATGTCCTTATGACACACAGTAGAAATTTATAATCTGATATTAAGCATTCTGTGATGTCAGTTGTCTTCCAAATTCCATGGTAATTAAATTTTTAGCTGAGCACTTATCTCTCAATGTAAAGTCCCTCTCTGAGCCTTCCTTGCAGCAAGATGTGGTGGGTAACTAATAGGCTAATTAAAAGGTGGCCTCAGTGTTGCTGGATGGTAGAAGTAGGTGACCTGTGTTGGGGAATTTGGATGTGAGGGCCCTTTGCCTTCTCTTCCTTTATCTTGCTGTGTGAAATGCACGTACTGTCTCCTTGGTTCATGAGGTCAAATTGGCTGTGCAACTAGAATCAAAGCAGCCTGAGTCCTAGGCACCATGAAACATCAAGTCCTATTCTTTCTTTTTTTTTTTTTTAAAGATTTTTTTCTTTATTTTTGCATACAGCTGGGGTGCAGGCCAGAGGTGTGGGGCGGTAAGAGGGTTCACCAGAGACAGAGTGGGGAGCAGAATAGGCAGATCGACGGAAATACACTGCTGAGGGGAACAGTGGGTGAGGCAGGAGAGGTCTGCCGCGCCATGTGGGAATCTCCCCAGCTGGGCATCAAACTCTTGCCACAGCCGACAGCTCCACAGTGCAGCTCTTAACCCATTGCACCACCAGGGAGGTCCTCAAGTCCTATTCTTCCTAGTTATTGAGGCTTTCTGTCCTTCATGACTGAACCTGATTCTAAGACTTACTACCATAACTCTTATTGCTATCACTTGATTCTTCCTTTTGGTATTAGTTCAGTACCTAGATTGTTGCTTTCATAAATGAGCCTTGTGTGTTTGCGTTCTCTGTTCATTATAACACAGCTGAGGTTAGTAAGGTCTTTGATTAGCGTGCAGCTATTATCACTGATATTTTGGTTATTAATAGCTTTCGATTGCCAGTAATCCTGAAAAGAATTAATGAATTTCGCAAGTGGGTTGATTCTTTTGAACTCATACCCAAGGTCAGTGTCAAGAAAAATACGAGGACTTAATTGCCTTCACCTCTAAACATTCGAAAATACATGCTATTGAGGTCTGATTGATGGTAGAAAGCAACTAGTACTTACCAGAGTGAAACTACTATTAAGCATTCTACATACATCAGTTAGGTTTTTCTGGGGTTGACTGGTCTGGGAAGCCTTTACACATCTGGCAATTGGCTGACTGTCAGCTGAGTCAACTGGTGACCAGGCCACATGTCTTTCATTATCTAGTCACAGAATCTGGGGTTGTTTACATAGAGGTGGCAGGGTTCCAAGAGAAGGAGTGGAAATGTGTAGGATCTCTAGAGGCCTAAGCCCAAAACCAACACACCATCACTTCCATCACATTCTGTGCCAAAATAAGTCACCAGGCCCATCCATATAAAGGGGTGGAGGAAATGGACTCTTCTTCGAGGGAGGAGTCACAGAATTATATTGCAACAGGTATGGCTTTAGGGAGAGGTGACGAATTGCAGCCATTTTGTAACCAGTTTAGCACACTACAATACTTGCATAAAAATTCTTTAATCATGCTGATCAGACAGGATACTCCCAGGAAGGTGGATCAATTCTTCCATGGATTGATGGAGAGCGTAGTTGCTTATTCTGTTCAGGCTGCTGTAACAGAACACCACAGACTGGTTTGTAAACACAGAAACTTATTTCTCATAGTTCTGGAGGCCAAGATCGAGGTGCCAGCATATTCCATGTCTGGCGAGAGTTCACTTTCTGGTTTACAGTCTGTATCTTATTATGTCCTTGAATGGTAGAAGGAGACAAGGGAGCTTTCTTGGATCTCTTTTAGACAGGCACTGGTCCCATTCATGAGGGCTGTGCCCTTATGACTTAATTACCTCCTCACACCCCACATTCTAATACTATAAACCTCGAGGGCTAGAATTTCAACATGTGATTTGGGGGGGTGGTGAACACAAACATTCAGTCTATAGCAATAGTGATTTGTGATTTCTTAATTGAGAATCAGAAGATGATAACTTTGGTTTTCACATTCTCAACCAAATCACAATAATTTTGTAATTTGATTTCAAATTTAATCTTTCTTTACCCCACACCACACTAGCCAGGTGATGACAGAGTCCATGTACCTTTGAACCCCGCTATTCATTCTACTAAAACTTATAAAGTCTAGGCTCCCTGCTCTAGGGGGTGGGAGTACAAAATGAGTAAGACTCAGATTCATTCCAGCCCCTCACAGAACCAGAGACCAGGCAGAGCTAGAGTGTGGAAACAACCTATAGTCACTCAGAGGGTTTGGCTTCGCTAGCAGAGAGACACTGACGGCCTGGGAGCAAGCTCTCTGGGAGTAGATCAGAGACTTGTTCCTTGTGCCCTCCACTATGCTCACCTACCTCTCGGTCCTCCTGGTGCCTCTCTAGACCACCCACATCTATTCCCAAGTTGCTGTTGAGACCAAACCATTCAATATTTTCTTTGATCTGTGGCTTATTATTCCTGACTTTTTTGATTGTCATTGCCTATAGGACTAACTTCCAGAATTTAAGTCTGGGCTTGTCTTTGTTGGTAAGATGGCTTTTACTGAAAAGAACAGAGGGTTGGACTTGATTTGAAATCCACTAAGCCACTTTATATTTTTAAACTGGTGAAATCAAGGGGTCTACATTTAAGGTCATTATTGAGTCATGTGCTTTGCCATTTTGTGTTTTTTAAAACATTTTTGGTTTGTCTTGTACTGTTTGACAACTTCCCTGTATGTTTTGTTGAGTTCCCATTTTCTTATGTGTTACTTCCATTGATTTTTGTTTGAGGGTTTCACTGAGGTTACTCTAGGAGGGACTCTCTTTATTGCTTGTTAGGCAGTCTGATCTCAGACCTGTTCTGATGGGCCACGTTGTACTCTCCTCCTCCTCTATTTTGGGTAACTTATGTGTCTGTTACCTCTGTTTGTTTTTCTGTTGCTTTATAATAGCCTCTTTATTACTTATTTCATGCCTGACTTGGTGTTGATAAATTCTTTTAGCTTTTGCTATTCAGTCATGCGCCTTACTCTTCCTCTATCTTGAAAAATAATCTTACAGGGTAATCTATTCTAAGCTGGAAATCTTTGTCAGGGTGCTTTAAATATCTCTTACTATTCTCTTCTTTCTACTGAAAAGCCTACAAACAGTATAATTGGTGTTCCCTTATAAGTTACTCTTCTTTTTCTCTCTGTGCTTTCAAAACCCTGTGCTTGTCATTAGCTTTCAACAGTTTCATTAGAGTGTATCTTGGAGTGTGTCGGTCTGGTATTTTGTTTGGAACTTTTGGGCCTCTTGCGTCAGAATGTCTGGTTCTTTTCCCAGATTGAGATGGTTCTCGGCAATTCCTCAAATAAATTTTCTATGCCTTTCTCTTCTCCTTCTGCCTTTCCCCACACCACCCCACTCTCACCACAATACTAATGTTATTTCTCTTTAGGTCATCCCAAAGAGCTCCTAAACGGAACTATTTTTCATTTTTTGTTTTGTTCTGCAGTCATTCTAACCTCATAGCAGTGTGGAGAGCATCACGTCCCCTCTTGTCTCCCCTAAAATTCTCTTCCCTTACTTTAGTCATCTAGCAAGTATTTAGTATCAACTATGTTCCAGACAACTGTGCTTGGTATTGGACAAACTAGGAGATAAAATTCTACTGGGTGGCATTGAGTACTTAGTAGGGGTCTGCTGGGCTCTGTATAAAATATCTACGTGATTTTACTTAAGTAGGGGTTACTTTTGTACGGATAAGGAAACAGAGGTCACAGAACCACTGAGTGAAGAACAGGGATGTGAACCTAGGCCACTGGACTCTAAATCTCCTGCTTTTAATCTCTTTGCCAAAGATTTTAAAAGGTAGCCAGCAGACAAAACTCAGCTTGCAGCTATATTTGCTTCAGTCCACGCCAATGTTTCATAAAAATTAAATTTGGATTTCTCAAAACTGTCCGATTTGCACAGTCCACACAGTTTCCTATTCTTCAAACCCAGCCTACTTCTTTCACTTACCTATCTGGCACCTAAAGGCACTTGGATTTTGATTTCCCCCTCTTCTGCCTCTTCCTGGGATAATTCTGTGCGTCTTCATTTCTCACTCGATTAACTACATCTCAAGTCACATCTTCATCACAATCATACCCCTCATTTTTGTCCCTTTTCTCTTTGCCATTTCTTCTCAATTTCTTGCTATCTTACCTCAGTTTCTCTTAAAAAATTTTTCTCTTTTTCCTCTTTTGAACCCTGCACCCATTGGCTATAATTGTGGCTAATATCCCTTATTGCTGCTTTGTAACAAATGACTACAAATTTAATGACTTAAAACACACACAAATTTATTATCTCATACTTCTGAAGTTCAGAAGTCTGAAATGGGCCTCGCTGGGCTTAAATCATGGTGTTGGCAGGGCTGTGTTCCTTATGGTGGCTGAAGGAGAAAATCTCATCAGCTTCTAGAGACCACCTGTATTCCTTGGCCCACAGCCCCATCCTCCATCGTCAAAGCTCAGTGATGACCAGTTGAGTATTTCTCATGATGCTATCTCTCTGATTCTGTCTTTTCTGCCTTCCCCTAACACCTACTGCCTTTTTTTTTTTTAACGGACTCACCCATACAACTCAGGATAATCTTGCTATTTAAAACTTTTATACTTAATCACAACTGCCAAGTCACCTTTGCATTGTAAGGTAACTTGTTACAAGTTAAAGTGGATGTCTTTGAAAGACTGCTATTCTGCCTACTGTATCTTTTACAGAAACAGCCAAAATAATATATATTTGCAAGCTGGATGCAGCCCATGGGCCTCCAGTTTTTGGTCCTCCATGCTAAGTTTCATGGAGATACCTAAGAAATAAGAAAGTCTCTAACTTTGAGGAAAGAGAGACTGGAGAATGAAGAGTAACAAACAGCAACAAGGCACCACGTACCAGAAAATGAAAGTATATAGGGAAGTGCCACCTAGCATGCAGGCCCTGAGTGGCCAGTGGCTCTCCATGCCTCACAGGATGCCTGTAACTCCTTACTTAGATCTCAGTTTTAGATATGAAAGAGAAGAAACCCAAGTAACAGACTGAATGGAGCCTTTCAAGGGGAAGTCACAGATTGAGATAGTGAATGAATTGGGATTCAGGTTCTGGTATCTAATGCCCAGCTAGCTCACTTCTCCTGCCCCCATAAAGGCCATTCCCTGCCAATACACTTACCTGACATTCTGGGCCCTTCGTTGTCTGCATCCACAGTATCTTCTATACGGATCTTCTCCTGTGACCGAAGGTGACCTCAGTCTCCTCAGATTACTCACTTTGTTGCCCTTGAGAATGCAGACACTCATTCATTCACCCAGGCATCACTTTTTCACCCAGTCATCATTCATTCATTTCTCATATGGGGCACCTACCATTGCCAGGCTTTGGATCAGTCTCAGCAAACAACATTAAATAAGACTTAATTCCCTCTTCATGGAGTTTCTAGTCCAATGCAGAGTCCTCTACCTTTATTATGCCATGGCACAAATGATGATGATCGTTCACTGATTTGTTGCACTCTGACTATAATTCTGGACACCCTCTCTGTCCTTCCTCTCACAAGAGAGTGCCAGTGGTTGAGAGCACTGTTATCATAAAAGAAAAGTTTCGTCTTTGCCAAATTAAAAAAAAAATTAAAGGACACTATTTGCAAATTTATTTTTAAAAAACAAATCATGATGTGATCTGCAGGTAAGAATGCCAAATTTGCGGCTCATGTGGGGCACTGCTTACTTGGAATGCCTTTCTTTATATGAGTGAACCCTGAGTGCACCTAGTCCTCATGTTCCCAGAGAGAAGGAAACCCACTCCTTTTTGAGGAGAGAACTTGACATCTGAGCTTTCCCTTTCATGTTGTTGGAGTATCATAAAAGTGTAAAGGAACTAGGAATGAAGAAGAGGATGCGGGAAGTAGAACTGACAAGAGTCACCTAGCTGAGGGTTGAAATCTGTTCTGTTTGGTGCTAAGGGAAAGTGCCAGTGAGAACTGTGTTTCACACTCACATGACTCAGTTCCAAAAATGATGTGGTACAAATAGCACTAGAATTAATCAGGAAGCTTTAGGAACCCCAGCATAAACTAGGTAATTGAAATAATAGAAGGAACGGATACAACTGAGGGAGCCAGGGATCCACTCAGATGGATTCCCCCCTCCCCCCATGTTAGTTATCTTTCCCACCCCTCCCCTCTGCCCAGTACTGGGCTGTCCTGTCCCCTGCCCTGACTTCCAGTTTACACCCCACCCACTGGAGACACAGCAATCTCAGCACAGTAGTTAGGGGACCCTTGACTTTGCTGACTCAAACCCAGTGCCCCAAGAAAACAGGGCTTGGCCAGAGTCTCATGCTGCCCCTAAAACATGATGGGAGCTGCAAGAAACCTTATAGGATGAGGGTAAGATGACCCCCACCCCTCAAAGATCAGTCTGCTTAACTGAAGAACAGGGGAAGAGCCGTTGACAAAGGAAAAGAGAAAATGCCCCATCAGTCCAGAGTCTGCCCGCATCTCCAAGGCAGGCCAGAATAAATGAAGCCCTTTACCTTCCTGTTGCACATGAGGACCATGCAAAAGTCTTCAGCAACATGTCTTTAAGTTTCCTATTACTATGTCCAACTTGAGCCTCTCACATACTTCAGCTACCCTCAATACCTTTCTCACAGCTGAAAGACTCCCCCTCTTCAGCCCTTCCACCCAATTGTCTTTCAAAAAACAAAAAACAGAGAACCGGTCTGACCAGTAGGTAGGAGGACTGAGGGGGCAGGGCAAGGGGCTGTGTGTGTGTGTGTGTGTGTGTGTGTGTGTGTGTGTGTGTACACAGTGGGGGTGGGAGAGCTGGCAACTGGATTGCTTTATCCCATCTCATCGGGAAACTCTGAATTCTCCCAAGATGGAAGGTCTAAACCCTCAAATCTGAATTTCCAGTCACAAGATATAGGCTGTGTTTCTCAGACACTGGGGACCCAGAGGTGTGCACACTCATTCCGCAACCTGCTGCTGCATTCCCACTCTAGGTCTGTGTCTTGTGTTTTGAGGAGGAAATTTCTTTGCTCATCAGTCAAACATTGTTGATAATTCTGCATTTTGGCCTGGTACATATGGGACTCAAGCTTTAAGTGTTTACTTTGATAGACTGTCCAGTAACAAATAAGCAACTGCCAGGAGAGCGGGGGAGGGAAAGGTACAAAGCAAACCTCAAACAGCCCAGTCACAAACAAGTGGGAAAATCTGGAGAGTCTCATTAAGTGAAGCAATTCAGTAAAAATAATTCAGAAGCGGCCAACCAGATGGGGACTTAAAGCTTGCTTGGTCTTAACAGTTTCTGAGATAGATAATAGATTCAATACAAATTTTAAACACAAACTGAAGTTACAATATTTGGAAGACAATCTCCCAATATTTAACTAGCCACTTAACCTCCTGGCTCACCGGTCTTGGGAGGTAAACATGAAAGTGATATTTTTTTTTTCTCTAAGCTAAAGAAGATATGGGAGCTCTGAGATTTTGATTTAATAACCAAGGTGGATGTGTGAGGACATCTGCTTTAAAATGTTCAAGGCTGAAGTTGTAACTATGATAAAGTAAACTCTAAAGCTTCAAGATCTCTTTGATTATGGAGAAGACCAAAATTGTTCCATCCATATGCCACCTTCATAAGATGGAGTGGCCTTCGTTCAGACCCGCTGAGGCCCTCCCACCGCCATTCATCCTTCCCCCACCCCCAGCTTGACTGACTGCCAAAACTTAGAGTTTTGTGTTTCACCAGCATAGAATAGCCCTATTCTAAACCTGTCAGTGGGGCCAGTAATTATCAAGGACACAGTTATGAGAAAGCGGTTTTAAGGAGATTACCTAAAAGAGAAGCGCTCCCAACACTCTAAAATTTAATCTTGGGGTAGCAGACCCTCAGAGAGCAGCCTGCCTGGACCACAGAATTGTGGCTGCCCACCTAAGTAGTTTTACCCAACCTGACTCTGGTATTCAACCATTTGTGTACTGGGCAGGGCTGTGTAAGAAGCAGCACCAAGAAATATAATGCCTTGCTTACTACTAGATAGGTTTGGAGAAACAATTTATGACTTCCAGGGTTCCTCTGCCTGAACTGGAATTCCAATATGCACTCATGTCTGCACTCCCCCACACCTCCGCCCCCGGCCTCCCAGATGGCTGCCCAGCCCGCACACTTTGTCCTTCCCAGGGATGATGCACTAGGTAGAAAATCTTAGGGAGCCTGTCTGGGTCACCTTGGGCAGTGCTGGTGGTCATTGGCCCTGGAAGGGGACCCCACCAGCTATTTCAGGCAGTTGGGACTCTGCAAACTTCAGGGGTTTCGTGCTTGCCAAAGGACTGTTTTATGAGGACTTTAGCACTTCAGCTGACCCTAAACACTTAGGGGCAGAGGCTGTGCCCTGGGGTTATGGGCATCCGCATCCACATCCTTGGCTTCTACGTGAGTTGAATGTGCTCTGTAATTGCCAACTCGAACTACTGCTTTAAGTATTTAAGTTCCCGCCTGCAATTCAGCTGCTGTTTAACACAGGCAATTATTGCATCACTTCACATATTTCAAACAACTCAACCCTAGTAGTTATTGCATCAGCTCAGAGCAACCTGCTCTTCCAATCAATTAAACTCTTTGCACTTAAACACGCAGTGCCTGCCAATCACGCTGTAATCACCACCTCATAACCTATTTCACAATGAGCTCCTTGAATGAAATGACTTCTTAAAACTTAACCCTCACCCCCAGGGAAATTGACCTTTGAAGAGATATTCCAGGGTCTCTGAGGAACAACCCTATTATACATTTTAGCCCCTTCTGCCCCAACTCCCATAGCAAACCCCATAGCACAGTAGTGTAGCTCCCTGGTTGCAGGGGTTTTGTTTCTGTTTTATGTCCCAGGATACTATGCATGATGAAACTGTTTACTGTTTTTCCCCTTTTGTTTACTTTTGTTATATGAGCAATGTGTGCCCATTATAGAAAAAAATCTTGGATTATACAGCTAAGCAAAATGAATAACAATCAAGTCATGTAAATTCTCACCACCCCAAAGATACTGTAGCTAAAATACTGGTGACTCTCCCTGTCTTTTATGTCTCCTCTGAATTGGCTGCTAGAGTCAGATCCCAGTATGAACTAAATACATAACAAGAAGAGATGTAATATAAAACCACAGATAGTATTGGTTCTCCATTTGGAAGAAAATAAGTAAGACTCCTATCTTACATACTATGGAAAAATCCATTTTGATAGATGAAATATTTAGAAGTGTAAAATGTGACAATGACGGGATTGTTGGGAAATCTGGTAAACTACATGTTCGTTCTGGGGATGGGACCAGACGAGACTGTAAAAGAAGTCATAAAGGAAAGTATATTTCATTTTTCAAATTATAAAGTCAATAAATAATGAAAGCACATTTGTAATGCAAGTGACAGAAAATTTATATATAATACAAACTCTTTTTTTTATATATATTTTTATTGTTATTTATGTCTTTTACATTTTGTATTCCCCTTGGGTAGCCCACCACCAATTCACCCGTGATCCATCTCCATGGTCCCTTGTGTTCTTTTCTATTCCATTTTGTGCGCCTTTCCTTCCCTCCCTCCGCCTCCCCCCCCCCCCACACACACTGATTGTCTCTCTCCTATTTGGTTTCCTTATAGTCCTGTTATAAGTGAAACCATTCAATATTTTTCTCTTTCTTTCTGGCTTATTTCACTGAGTATGATCCCCTCTAATTCCATCCATGTCGCTGCAAATTGCATGTGTTTATCTTTTTTCCATGATGAATAGTATTCCATTGTGTACCACATCTTCTTGATCCAGTCATCTATTTTTGGACATCTGGGTTGCTTCCATACCTTTGCTATTGTGAACAGTGCCGCAATGAACATACGGGTGCATGTATCCTTTCGGATTAGTGTTTTTGTATCCTTTGGGTAAATTCCCAAAAGTGGGATTGCTGGGTCGTATGGAAGCTCCAATATAATACAAACTCTTAAATTTGATAAGAGAAATGTCCAAAGGACACAGTTAACTGAAGAGTAAGTTCAAATGGCCAACAAGCCAATCATTGTATGAAAAGATGCTCAAATTCAAGATGTCCAAGAAAGATAAATAAAAGCTTATGATAAGCACCATTTTATCCATAGTCTGGCGAAAAGAACCACAATACCAAATGCTCATGTGGGGGTTGGGGTGGTGAGGAAAGATATATTCTGAAACTGCTGGTGAAATATGTCATGCTAAATCCTTGGGGAAATAAATTTGACAACAATTAAAATTAAAATGTACATGTACTCCTTGACCCAGCAATTCACGCCTAGGAATGAAGCCCATAGAAATAAAAGCAGCAGGTTTAAGGGTCCATGTTCAAGAAGGTTTACTGCAGCAGTGTTTAAAGGCAAGGAAGGGGGGAAATACCGAGCAACAGAGAAATGGCTTAACCATTTGGACAGTTCACACAGATGAAAAATTTTGTAATATAGAAAATGAGTTATGACTAAGTCAGATGATTTAGAGATTTGTTTTAAGATACTGTTGAGTAAGAAAAGATGGAACAAAGTGCATATTTTTGAGGGGGAAAATGACAGATAGGTGTGTGTGTATCTGAGTGGGGTTACTTAAGTGCAGAGTGTAGTATAGCAGGACCCGTATTCAGTTGTAAAATGTGGTTACCTTGGCTATGGGATGAGGGCGGGCTGATAAAGGGGAATGGAAGTGAAGCGGGAGGAGAGAGGCAGAGCATCCAGTAAAAAAGAAAAAGAAAAAAAAACTAAAAATAAACATCTATGCATATGGTATACTTACGTGTTACATAAATCATTCATATCATTTATGGGTAAATACCCTCTTGTGTGTTATAGGGGTTGAATTGTTTCCCCCAAAAGAAGCTACACTTAACTTCTAATCCCCAGCTCCTCAGAAATCGGGTCTTTAAGGGGGTAATCAAATCAAAATGAGGTCAGTGTCTTAGGCCTTCATCTAGTATGACCTGTGTTCTTATGTAAAGGGGGAAATTCAGACACCATCAGATAATGGAGAGGGAAAACTATGTGAAGACACACAGGGACAATGCCAGCTGAAGTCACAGGATTGGTGTGACGCAGCTACAAGCCCAGGAATGCCAAAGATGGCCAACAAATAACTAAAAAAGAGGCAACGAAGGATTCCCTTCCAGGTTTCAAAAGGACCGTGACTCTTTCATCACTGATGTCACACTTCTAGCCTCAGAACTGCGATATGAAAAATTCCTATAGTTTAAGCCACCTGATTTTTGGTACTTTGAATGGCTGCCCTCGGAAACAAATATAGTAGGTATATATTTTTTAAAAATCAAATAGCAGATAAAAAAATGTCTAACAGTTCAAAGCCATATTTATACCTCAGTCCCACCGAGTGACATTTTCATATTTATTTTAGTCCTTTTACCCCTCACTTCTATAAATGTCTTTATAGGCATCTTATTTTTGGAATATGGAGCTATCGGATTATCTAGATCCTAGTCTTTAGGCTCATGTTCTGGTTGGACCATATGCAATATGAAAGGAAACTGACAAAGTAAGAGGAGATGGAGATGCAGGATGAGTTGACCACACAGCCCTTGATCATCACAAAGGATAGAAGATGTACCACTCAGAACAATCTCAGGGCCCACTTCCCAGTCCTAGTTGCAGTTCAGTTTTTCCTTGTCATCTACTTCTGTGAGAGGTCTCCTAAGAAACCCCCCTTTTAAAGCTAATTTTAGTGAATATTTGATTATTGTAAACAAACTTAAGAACTATAGGAAGTACATGATAGCTAACTGAAAAATTATTGGATGAATTCAGAAATAAGGTGTGTAGTTGTGGAAGCAAAGGATTGAGTCCTTCTTATCGTCACTTAACTACCACTGGCCATTGTGTAAAGGGTCCCGCAGTATATAGCAACAGGTTTTGATCTATTTTTTGATGCAAATATAATTAAGAGAAAATTAGTAAATATGAACTTAAAATTATTCTGAGACTGAATTAAGAGATGGAAGAGATGATATCAGTGATAAGTAAAGTAACCCCCTAAAGAAATTGATAACAGAAAAAGAAGTAGAGTTAAGTTATTGAGGCCAAACTGTGTGAGCAAGGACATCTTGAGATCAGGCTTGTGTCCCCTGGAATCTAGAGAAGATCAGAAGCTAGTGTGTCAGTGAACCTGCAGTGTTGAGCATAGGGAGATCCTCCAGGCCATTCATGTGGTTGCTGACTGTGCCCTAGTAGAAAGGGAGGTCAGTCAGTCAAACAAAGCTTGCAGTCACCCACCACTAATTCTAGCAACCCCTCCTGCTTAGATTCTGTGCTATTCAGCAACCTTTTCAGTATATATCTCTCCATAGAGATAGCTCTGGGGGGAAATACTCTGAGTGTGGACCAACTCTCAAAGGCATCCTGCCCTCAGGATGATTGCATTTTCTCTGAAAAGGAAAAACAGTGGGCCACTTTATGTCAGTCTCTGGTGAATTATTCCCCTTCAGTCTACTTGTATGTGGGTATGTTGACACAGGTTCTAACTAGCTGTCCTCCTAGATAACGGCTTCTGGGACATTTTCATTTTAATCCAGCTGTGCTACTGAAGAGTGATTAGGTTTGTAAGCAACAGGAGGAAGTCTTGGTTAACTCTGTAGAGTTAACTTGGATGCAAAGTCCAGGTGGTGGTGGTGGTGTGTGTGTATGTGTAGAGCCATGCCTCTGATCGTTGGTTGACAAACCATGGGGACAGTGATGGTGGAAGGAGACTAAATTCTACCCGAGTCCTGACCATCAGTCTCTCAGACTGCTTTCACACAACATAGTACATGACACAGTAAATGACAGCTACACCATTCTACAATTTTTATGCTCCTAGACAATGCAAAACTACAATGAAAGTCACCAAACAAAGCTTTGGGTTAAGATGGGACATAATGAGAAGGTCAACAAAATGGTGTTTCTCCAGGTCTTCCCTCTTGGCTGACTAAGAATCAGATTTATTCACTGGTTTATGAGGAATTCCCCTAAGTAGATAAAACCCAAATCTCCTGAGCCATACCCACTGCTGGGAAATCAAAAGCCTGGAATATAGCTTAATTAAGCTTAATTAGTTCATTAAACTTAATTGGCTCATTTGTGTACCAAAAGCAATGTTCACTTACTACATGCCATGCTGGGTGTGACTTGCTTTCCACACACATCCTGATCCACTTGCCCCACAGCTCTTTTTTTTTTTTTTTGAGAAAATACTCTGAAATTATTAGTTTTATTTTCTTACATCGTTGTTCATTTTGTATATTGATTTCTCCCTTCGTGTAGTTCCCATAATTCTCCCACCTGACCCATGACCACCACCATAGTCCCTTGCACTCTCCACTCCCCACCCCCTGCTGTATGCCTCAGATCTATATTAAGTTTGAAATACTGGTCTTTTTCCTAACCCTTTGTTTGCTTTCCCTGCATTCCCCCATAAGTGAAACCAGCAATACTTTTCTTTTTCCTTCTGACTTATTTCACTTAGCATCACCCTACATCTCTTGGATACCACCAGCTCTGGCACTCTCTGCCTTCCCAGGCCACTCTGGAGGTTCCAGATGTGCCAACTCAATAGGAATTCCTTCTCTTAGAATACCTCCTCCTTCTTTTCAAAACTGAACCTTCTTTTTGGGAACTGCATCAGAGAAGTCACTAAGCAAGACATTCCTCCTTTTAGAAATTTCTCTGACCCCACAGTGAGCCATGTTCTTTCTAGCCTTTAGCTCTCTGGCCACTTAGCTCAGCTGGGTTCCTCCTCCTCTTGGTGATGGCAGGGCCTCTGTTGCCACCTATTATGAGCCTCACAGGACCCAGGGGATTTAAGTGCACTGTGAAAATGGTCTAGCAAGTACTTAAATGAGATTCAGCCTGTGATCTTACTTCACTAAATGGTAAAAGGAGGAGTGGGCGCAGTGTCTCGAAAGCCTTCACCTTGGTATTAAGTCCCTGCAGGCCCATTGTTTGTGGTTCTGGGGAGATGCTGCTCTCACTGTTTTGACATTTAAGAAACAGTGATGTAATTTACTTGCAGTAGGTTACAAGCTTACTGGCATACACACATTCCATGATTCTGGTCTGAAGCCAGGGTTTCGATGTAATCTGAAAAGATTAAAGAGAGTAAGTGCCTAATGCTCCCTATGTAATTGATTTTCAGGCTAATTTGCTTATTCCCAACTTTCCAAGATTTGTCTAGAAAAATGGTGTGATTTCACTCATCTTTTTAATTCAATTCATTTATGGTTAACCCTTTGAAAGGGAGATGTTTAAAATAGACACAGTAAGCCACTACTCTAGGCAGTGATGCTGGCTTACACTTTATTACCACAAGAGGGGAAATGGTCACTGTCTAAAACAGGGCAGCACCAACACGAGGCATATGTTTTCCTTTTTTTCCAAGGGCTGGTGCCATTGTGGAAGGAAAAGAATAGAGCTGCTGCCCTGATGGAGAACTCCACTGGGGACTCTGCCTTGCTGGAGACCAGGTCTGACCTGGGTAGACAGAAGCCACAACAGGGTGGAGAAATGTCAGGATTCTTGTTAAACAGAGTAGGTTCCAGGGGATGGAAGGGGTTCAGGAGGCCCACCCCTGCCGGCACACATCCAGCTCTTGGGGCAACTTTTCTGGTGGAGAAGCTGGGCACCTCCCCTTTCCCCTAAGTTCCCTCAACTTCAGTTGGAGTGACCCAGGCAAAACAGTCCCGTGGCGTGTGATATGATTGATGTATAAGACTGAGTCTCTCAACTTCTCCTAGGTCATCTCCTCCCCTCCCCCAAATCTTAAATATATGCAACAGAACACTGGCCCGTTATCTCTGGTTTCCAATTTTCTATCCAATTGTTAAGTTCTATGTTTGACACTGTCTCAATTTTTTTTACTTAGATATTACAAGCCTCTTTATTACCTGCGTATGTGTCCTCCCTCAAAGGGAGAGGAGCCGTGGGTGGATAGAAGGAAAGAAGGGGGAAGGAAAGAAAGATCAGAAGGAAAGGAAGAAAAGAAGTATGGTTGCCATGATGTACTCTTTCCATTCTTCAGAGTCTTGGTTCATTAGTTACTTAATTTAACAAACACTTTTATTCTTTATTATGTACCAGATGCTGCTTTAAGTGCTATATGAATATTGTTAAATTAAGTAACAGCAACACTAGGTAACGGCTTCTTGAGGTCAGTTCTTTTCCTTACAGAAAAGGAAACAGGTGAGCCCAAGGTCACAGCTACTAAGAACTAAGTTTGAACCCAGTTTGATTCCAGAGGCCTGCTCTTAACTATGATGTTTTCTGCCTCTTCTTTCTGGCATTTCATTTTCAAGAGTTTAACCTAAATATTTTATGAGCACATGAATAATACATTCAAACTGTAGGAAATGTCTGGTCGGGGGACTGGAAACTCCGTTAACTCCAGCATTCAGAAACAACTACTGCTATTATATTTTATCTTATATTCTGTTTTCACATAAGAGATCATATTATAATAATTTTTTCCTTAACATTCTATAATAAGTATCTTGTAGCATGTCAAGTACTTTTTTAAACATAATTTTAAAGACATAATGGCTATTTGAATTGTGCTAACTTTTTTATTCATCAATCTAGTTGTGTTTTTGTCTTACTATGTTTTCTTTTTTAAAAGATAGGACAGATCGTGTATAGTATGTAAAACTACTTGATTATAAAAATACTGACTACAGAAAAACTGAAATTAAAGAGAAAACTATTCAATCTTTAATTCTATAAGGGTTTGTTTAGCTCCCTTCCTGTGGTATATACTGTTAGAGGTTGAAGATAAAAGACGAACAAAACATAGTTCCTGCCCTCAAGGAGCTTCCTGTGAAGGTAGTAGACTAAAATTGCATCAGTTGTTACAAAGAAAGTAAATGAACCTTAGTTCTGCCTCCCAGAGATTACTAGTATTTACAATTAGGTATATGTTCTTTCAAAATATCATGTGTCCATGTAGTTTTAAACAAAAGTGAGAATACCTCACAGATGTTCTCTATCCTGCTTTTTATTCAGTTGAATCATTTTCTACATTAAATATTGGTCAAATTTTTACAATTATGGTGACATGGTTTTCTATTTTATGTGTGAACATAGTTCAATCACCCCTCTATTGTTAAGTGTTTCAGATATTTTTCAGTGTTTTGAGTTACAATAGTCAACAAATGTACTTTAAATCTTTTTTTGTCATCTTCCTATAAAATAATCACTGAAAGTTGAATATTCAGTTCAGAGAATGAAAAAGGTTAAATGACCCTTATTATTAAAATCTTATACCAGGCCGGTGTAAATCTTTTCCTATTAGTGTTTTCATAGTCTTTGAGTAAATACCTAGCAGTCGTGCTGCCTTATATGGTATTTACTTTTTTTTTTTTGAGGACTCTCCAGGCCATTTTCCATGGAAGCTGTACCAGATTGTGTTCTTATCTGACAGCAGGTGAAGAAAGTTCCTTTTTTTTTCCATATCCTTGCCAACATTTGTTGTTTCCATTCTTTTTGGTTTAGGCCATTCTCATAGGGATGAGGTGATATTTCATTATGGTTTGATTTTCATTTCCCTTAATAACTGAGGTTGAACTTTTATTCATGTGCCTGTAGGCCATCTCAGGGTCTTCTTTGGGAAGTATCTATTTAGGTCTTTGCCCATTTTTTAAGCTGGGTTGTTTGTTTTTATTTTAGCCATTTTGGTAGATGGTGTCTTTGTGGTTTAAGTTTGCGTTTTGCTAATGATCCATTGGATGTTCAGTAACTTATTGTTTAAGCTTCATATACTTGTGAATTTTCCAGTTGCCTTGTAATTAATTTCTAATTTCATGTCATTGTGGTTGGAAAGGATGCTTGATATTGTAGGTGGGCAGAATGAGGGCACCCAGGGACCCCCAAACATGCACACTCTAGATGCCATTTGATGCATAAAGACAAAGCAAACTCTGGATGTGGAAGAACTTTAGTAGAATAGTGTGTATAAAGAGAGAAGAGAAGAAAGGATAATACTTTCCCAATAAAACACCCAAAGTTACCTATCTCCTTGTGGGAAAATACCCAGCTGAATAGGGTCAGCCCAAAGCAGGGCCACTGAGACCCCAAAACTTGCCACAGTCTAAAGTACCTTTGGGCAGGGAGCCATGAGGAAGGGGCAGAAGGGGCCAGGCAAGTTTGGGACAGAAAGAGCAAAATCAGAGTGCAAATCAGGTTAAGGGCTGCCACAGCCTCCCCAGAGGTTTCTCACCCATGTCTCTTCCAAGTGTCTCTACATGTCTCAACTCCACATGTCTCCTTCCATGTCCCTATGTCCCTAATGTTAGCCCAAGGCTGAGAAGTAAAAGGGACTTCTTCACATATGTCTTTCTCCATGTGCCTCTTCCAAATCTCCTCCCTGTCTTCTCTTGCTTCGCCTCCTTGGTCAGCTTCACCCTTCATTACAAAGTGCAGGGAGTATGGAACTTCCCCTGTTAATGGAGATAACTCTGAAACAATTCCTCTCTGTAACAATATGATTTCAACCTTCTTAAATTCATTAAGACTTTTTTGGGGAGTGGCCTAACTGTTATGTGGAAAATTAGGGTGTAAGCTGGAGGTACAGGGATGAAAGAATTCACCAGAGATAGAGTGGAGAGCAAAAAGGGCAGATTTATTGAAACACACTGCTGAGAGGAGTAGCTGGCAAGATGGGAGAGGTTGTCTATGCTGGGAGAAGGTCTAGGTGCTCTTTTTACACTCTGGGCATCAGTGATTTTCTGTGATATGTTGGGACTCATGATACAGGTTATCAGTTTAATGGCCCAGTTACCACGACAGCCCCATCCATTCCCCTATTCATTCAAGCCTTCCAAACTTGCCTGCTGGCCAAGGAGTGGAGGTTTAGTTTTTAATCTTATTAAATGATACCCTGACACTAACATATGATCTATCCTAGAGAATATTCTCTGTGCACTTGACAAGAACATGGATTCTGCTGCTTTTTGATGGAATGTTTTATAAATGTCAGTTAAGTCCATCTGGTCTAACATGTTGCTTAAGGAATGTTTCCTTATTGATTTTCTTTTTGACTACTCCATTTTTGAAAGTAGGTCATTAAAGTTTCCTACTATTCTTATATCACTGTCTTTTTCTCCCTTTATATCTGATAGTATTTACTTTATTAAGGTGCACCTATGTTGGGTATATAAATATTTATAAACGTGGCATCCTCTTGTTGGATTAACCCCTTTATCATATAATGATCTCTCTCATTGCAGTCTTTGTCTTCTTTTTTTTTTTTCTGACATATGTATAGCTATTCTTAACTCTTTTGGTTTCCATTTGCATGGAATATCTTTTTTCCTACCCTTCACTTTCAGCCTAAGAGTATCCTTAAAGCTTACGTGAGTCTACTACCCAACCTAGAAGTTCCCCCAAACCTGTTGTTTAAGGATTTTATGGTGATTCCATTACATTAATATAGTTGATTAAATCATTGGCCATCAGTGATTAGATACAATCTCTTAGCCCCTCTGCCCTCTCTTCCCCCACCTAGAAATTCCTACCTCCAATCACCAGGTTGATTCTTCTGGCAACCAGCCCCATCCTGAAGCTATCTAGGAGTCACCTTGTTATCATAAACTCAGGTATACTTGAAAGGGACTCATCAGGAAATCCCAAGGTTTTTAGGAGCTTTGTGCCAGAAACCAGGGCAAAGGCCAAATACCTATTTTATTTCTTATGTCACTGTACACACATGATTAGGTGGAAGTTACAAATTTAATTTTTACAAAAATACAACAAAGAGCTGTGCCCTGCTCTGTACCTTAGGCCAGAGGATAAATAATGTCTGTGTGTTTTACTTCTGCTGATGCGAACTTTAATCACTTGGTTAAGATTGTGTCTGCCAAATTTCCATTATCAGCTTGCTATTTTTCTCTTTGTAATTAGTAAGTATCTTGTGGAAAGTTATGTTGAAGCTATGTAGATAATTTTTTAGCATACTAATTTTAGTTTCCATGGGTAGCTTTTTCCTGAAACAAGTATTATTGTAATGCTTATCTAATGACAAACATTTTCTGCTTTCCATTTTCTCTTTCCATCATGCTAGAAGAAAGGTTCTTATACTTTCTGCATCCTCCCTTGCAATCACTACAGATGATGGCTTGAAGTCTGGCGTCCTTCTTTAATTGATTTCTGTCATTTCAGCAGCTGTAACTTATCACACAGATCCTACCTAAAAAGAGTGAATTTTGGCTCAGTGCTATTTGATTTTTATCTCGCTTCAGCTGTCAGAGGACTTCAGATAGTAACTATTGGATTTTGAATAAGAAATAGCCACATTCTTAGCAGCCCCTTCAGCAGCCGCCCAGTGTCTAGCAGGGTGTCATTGTGAACTGGAGCCATCTCAGGGGCCTTGCATTCCGTTAGGGACCTGGGTACAGTGAAGGACCCTGCAGGACTTGGGAGCTCAGCAAGTCGGGAGGAACATAGGGGCTGCAGGTTGTAATAACTGGCTTGGGGTGGGGAAGATATGCTCATATTTCCCTCCGCATTTTATACTGCGTGTTCCCTACTAGCCCAAGTGAGGATGTACTCCATGGTAGCCTACTCCCCCAAACCCTGGGACTTAGTTGGCAGTGCTGCTCAAACTTGGCAAGATTTGAGAGCACCAACTAGTCCCCAGTCTGGGGATGGTTTCCAGGTTTCTGTCTTCTCATTTCTCATTGTTACAGACAGTGGTACTGCAGCCTATGATGTACAGACTGACAGGTACTTCAGAACCCCACAACTTGCATGCTCTAAATGGGTTCTACCATTTGCCACATACAGACAAAGCATTCTCTTAGTGTCAAAGAATTTTAATAGAATAGTGTGTATAGAGAAAGAACAAGAGGAAGGATAATAGTGTTTCAGTAAAACGCCCAGAGTTACCCATGCCCTCATGGGTAAGTGCCAAGCCAAGCATGGTGGAGGCCCCCAAATTTGCCACAATTCTAAGGCACCTTCTGGCAGGGAGTCATAAGAAAGGGGCAGAAGGAGCCAGGTAAGTCTGAGATGGAAAGAGCAAAATCAGAGTAAAAATTAAGGTAATGGCTGCCGTTGTTAGCATCCCCACAGGTCTCTCATCCATGTCTCTTCCAAGTGTCTCTACATTTCTCAACTCCACATATCCCCTTACATGTCCCTTCCATGTCCCCATGGCTGAGAAGCAAGCGGGACTTCTTTTCCAAATGTCTCTCTGCTCCATGTGCCTCCTCCAGTTCTTCTCCAAGTACTTCACTTCTCCAAGTATTTTAACTTCTCCTCCCTGCTCAGCTCCACCCTTCATTAGGTGAGAGAGAGAACCTTTTTATGGAGATTATACTCTGTAACAGATCCAGAGGACATACACAATATCCTGTCGCTTTAGGGCAGGATAGAACCCTTGGGACCAGGCTCAGTGCACATTGAGATTCATTGTAGAATGTAATAAAAAGGGAGAGAAGCAGCAGTCCAGGGATCCACCAAGGGCCGGGTCTTTTATATTTACCGCATCTTTATCAAGAACTTGCTTTTTGCAAGGCATTATATTACATCCTGGGACCTACTAAAAAAATTCTGTACTTGTCTATATTGTTCCTGTAAGAATATATGGATGATTGTTCACAGAGGTGACACACCCCCTTGGGCAAATGCAAGGGCACACATTTTCTGATACAGTGGCCATAAACTTACCCTATCCTTTCCTCCTCAAGAAAGAATGCGAAAGTACAGCTGAGTGAGATAGATAACCACGAAATCCCTCTATAAACTGCTTAGTTGTTGGTATTTAGAACGATTAATACCAAATGTAAGGGCTCTCAGAAGTGATTGTGACACATCATTATGTCACCTCAAAAAGGGGTGAGAACCTCTGCTATGCTTGGCAAAGTCACCCTTGCTAGTCAAACTGGAACATGAGCCTGGGCTTCTTGACTGCCTTTGTTCCCTCATGAATAGCCTGTAACAAGAGCAGCCTAGAAATCTGTGACGTCTGCGACAGTAGTCCCTGGACACATGGAGCCACTGAGCAGTTGAAATGTGACTAATCTGAACTGAGATGTGCTGCAGGTATAAAATACACCCTGGATTTCAAAGAGCTGGTTGTAGTGTAGTAAATGAGTAGCTGATGCTCTTAACACTTTGTGGTCCCCTCACGTATTAGTACGTGTTTTTTGTCACCAGTATCAGGTGGCCGCTCACGTATTAATACGTGTTCATCTAGTCTCCGGTTTTTCATGCCATGGTGGATTTATTTGGAACTATTAGGAGCTATTTCTTTGATCGTACTCAGTCTAGAAGTTTACACATTGTTTTGGTGAAAGTGTTAGGTGTTTTATGAGAGATATTACAGTTTTTTCAATATCCGGTAGTTCAGGAGTTGTGTTTTATTGAATGCTTATACCATTCATGCGGTGGCACAGAAAATGGCCGGCCCCAAGGGCTGGTAAATTTAAAGGGCACCGGCACACAAAGTGTTAAGTAGTATTGTTGAACTTGGGGGTCCACAAAGGTAGATGAAGGTGTTCTGTTCAAGTAAAGGTGTGATTTTGATGGATTTGGAGGATATCAGGTGGTACTATGGGCTAAGTTACAGATCTCCCAAAAGCAGCAGATGAAAGACCCAAGTGTAAGACTTCATAGTAAGAAGAAATGGCCACTCTACTGCCCCTGACACACTTCCTTTCTACCACAATATCAAATTACTTTCTCAGAACAAGTTTGGATGGGAAAGGAGGAATCCTGAGTGAGATTCTTGAGAGAAAGATGAGGATTAATGTTCTCCCTGCAACTAGGAAAGTTGCCGGGTATGTGAAGAAAATACTTCTTGAGAGTAGAACCCCTAACCTCTTGAAAGCAGGGCACAGGAAGTGCTCAGGGGTGAATGATCAACCACCTGACTGATGGGATGAATGACATGAGGAAGAGCTTGGCACACTTGGCAGTCTGTGAGTGACTCAGTTATTACAGGGCTTGAAGAAATGGCATTTTCTGCCCTTCGTTGCAAATCAGGTGAGGTGTCTGAGTTCAGGAGGCCCATATTGAAGGGCTCAGCCATGAAGAATGGAAAGTGTCCTTTCATAGTGTATAAATGCCCTTCCTGGAATGTTGGGTTTTTTTACTCTTTCACTACAGAAACTAGATAATTTTTTTTTTTCAAATCATGTGGCCACATTACTAGGTGTTTAAGGTTTACTTGTTCTCCCACTTGTTTCCAAGTCTAATAGAAGCATCTAGGCCTTGAGCTACTCAACCATTCAGCTTTTACTTCCATTTTTTACTTTCTTGTCTGTCAACTCTCTATTTATTCCTTCACGCTGGTTAATTGTATTAGTTTTCCTGTATGAAACCTCCTTTAGGTTATTTGGTTTGTTCCTGTTTCGCCTGGGCTGGAGAGTTTATCATTTTATATTCCTCACTCTGAACACTGCTCCCATTCCCTTGTCCTTGGTTCTGTGCAAGGGGAGAGGCAGAGCTCCACACAAGTCAGTGGGGACCAGAACAGGAGGTGGTGTTATGAGGTCTGGGTTCCTGGTGTCCCACTGAAATCGGAGCGGACACAAGGTGTGTTCTTTCCCTTCATGGTCGCCAGCTGAAATCGGGGCAGACGGCACAAATGCCCAGGCTCTGAGGCAAGAGCCACCAAAAAGCCCCAAAAGGCCAAAAGCAACAAAGGACAGTGCCTGATGGGAGGACAGTGTACTGTCTGTGGGTTCTCACCCGCGCGCACAATTGCACGAGACTTCAGGCTACAGGAACAACAACAACAAACATGGGGTTTATTTTACAAATGGGGCAAACGGAGCTCACTGCATCCTCAAGTGGCAGCCCCCTCACCCAGAACGCATCGGGGACGGTAGCTCCTTGGGAGGTGCTGGGTTAGACCAACAAACAGGTCTCTGAGACACCAGGCCCCGGGCTCTGCAGAGTCCTTCAGCTTCTCTTCCTCCTGGGAGGGCGGCTGCTGATGCTTCTTTTCTTCTTTCTTCCTCGGAGGGCAGGAACGGACTTCTTTCTTCTCTCCTCGGAGTCTGGAACCGTCATCTTTCTTCTCCTGGGGGCTGGTGTCTTCGTCATCGTCTTCTCCTGTTCTTCTCTTTTCCCCCTTCCTCTTTTCTCTCTCTCCTCTCCCAGGTCCCTCCAATCCTGGCTTATATCCTCTCCCAGAGTACCATCCACAAGTCTGATTGGACCATTTTTAATCCCATCGGCTCCTAGCACCTGATTGGTTTGTTCAAAATGGCAGTTACTGGGCAGGAGCAACTGCCATAACTGACTTATGGTGGAGCAGCAGGCCTACCCATCAGCTCCTTGCACCTGATTGGTCCTTTCAAAACGGCAGTTACTGGGCAGGAGCAACTGCCATAACTGCTCTGGAGCAGCGGGGTAAGAGGCCCCACCGCTCCTGCAGGCTCCCACTGCTAAGTCAGCTTGGTTCTGGTAACACCGAGTCAGCAGGGAACTAGCCAGGAGGGACAGCCTTTGAAAAAGTCTTCCAAGAAGGGAGAAAGCCCTAGTATGTGTCAGTTAAAAGCCCTAATAAGTTTGAAACTAGCCATGTCTTAGTCTAAAACTCATACTGTACCCACCTCGACTAATGGCTTTAGCAGTCGTGGGAGAGGAAATGCTGCTTTCTCTATTTGTAATTCTGACATGACTTCAAGACGTTGGGTAAATAATACTAGCAATAATAATGAAATCAATATGTTCTCTACTATATTGAATGAAATCCATGGTAGTTGATCATTAAAAAGAGAATGCCATATTGGATGAGCTCATAGGTCTTCTAAGATGTAACAATAGTTCTTTTATGACAGGGGCAGTGGTGGGAACTTTGGACCACAAAGAGCAATGCTTATGGTTAAAAACAAAAAGGTGATCTCAGATACAGATAACTCAGCATGTAGAGTGATTTCTGGTTTACTTTGTAAGTCGTTAGGTAATCTGATAGGGAGAGAGTAGGCAAACTCTCAGTATGTCAGCATCAGTAATTCAACAGAACTGACTCTTGAAGGTTATAGAGTGACTGAGTAGTAAGCCTAACCAAGCCTTATTCACCCTAACAATCCACCTTAGAATATAATTAGTCTTTTTCATTGACTTTATGCCTACAAGTGGTGAGGGTCCACCATTAGATTTCTTCCTTACCTTAAGTGTCTTAAACAGCACAAATGAATATGTAGTACCATGGTAATAAAGAATGGTGTCTAATAATCATATGTGATAAACAACTCTTTCATTTATTTATTTGAAAACTGTTACACGAGTGTGCCTGATACTATGCTAACTATTTAGAAATGCAGTGGAGCCTGAAGTAAAGATGGTGGTTGTCTCAATGAAATATATCTTACTAGCAAATACACAAAAGTCAAGGAGATTGTGTTATCAAATTGTTAACTCATTATTAAGACTTTTATATTTAATAATGTTTTAAAATATTTAATGCATTGATCCTTATGGAATTTAATTGGTCTGGGTGGGATATAGAAATCTGAATGTTTTTCCCTAGAACATAGATCTAGTTCACCTATATTTTACTTGTCACAATATCATTTTTAAATGAATTTTGGTTTCTCCATAGATCTTTAGTACATTCTCTGCAGTTGCATCTTTAGTCATAGAGCCTTTGGATTTTCTCAGTTCTCCATTTCGAACCATTGACCTGCCCCCTATTTTTGGCCCCCTGCTGGTTTTTAATTTCCATAACTTTATAATATGTTTTAATAGTTAGTAGGCAAGTCTTTTTTCTTCTTTACTCCCATCTTTCCTTACCCTCTGCCTTTCTAGACATTCCCATATATGTATTTTTCCAGTTGACATTTAGAATAATTTCTCAAGTTCCCTAGCCCCCTGAAACAAAACAAACCTGGGACTGCAAAGACTTAAGTCCTGTAGACAAGACATTTACTGCAGATGTTTTTCCACTAAAATGATTCTAGAAATCCAATATATATGTTAAACTAGGATTCCTGGTTATTCCTCATGGAGAGAAAGATTCCTTGGTGTACTGTGTTAAGTAATAGAGCCTATAAAAGCTATTCCTTTAGAATATTTTAAAATAAAAATTGATGCCAGATGCAGCCTCTCGTCAATGCCTTCATATTTCTGTTCTGCAGTCTGCTTTACAAAACATGGCTAACGGCCTCCCTGGTAGCCTAGGGGTTAAGTCTCAGCACTATCACTGCTATGGCCTGACTTATATCTCCAGTCAGGGTGCTGACCCACACATGGTGCAGTAGACCTCTCCTATCTCACCCGTTGCTCCCCTCAGCAGTGTGTTTCAGTCAGTCCGCCTGTTCTGCTCCCCACTCTGTCTCTGGTGAATCCTCTCACCCTCTGGACCTCTGACCTACTTCCCAGTCCTTCTTCACAAAAATAAATCTTAAAAAATTTTAAAAAGAATATTATAAAACATGGTTGACTAAGTATCAACTGCCTGTTGAAATTTTAAAGAAAAAAACTCCTTTAATAACATGTATCCTTTATAGGAAGACAATCCATTTTGATACAGAGTTTGATTTCTTTGAGCATTTTTCTTGAAGATCGTTTTTTCCCCATATAATCAATAAATAATGATTTGTTGTGGAATCTTAGATTAACTCACAGCAGTAAATCAATAAAACATAGCATCAAAATTTCTGGTGGCAGCAGTTCAACACATTCTGGTATCTGTAGCAGCTGATTCAGGGCATCATATTAGGTCTTTCTCTTCTAAGCTTGTAGATTAGCATGTAATCATAAACACAAAGCAGAATGCACCAAGCATCCATGGTGATCTAATTAAGGATATTGGCTTATTCTTAAGGAGAGTCCCAAAGGAGGCTGAACATCAATAAAGGCACAGAGATATCATTATACTTCTTAACTCACACAGTAATAAGGAAATAATAAGTATTTCTTTATCACTATAAATTTGGAAGAATTCCAATTTGATTTAAAAACAAGATATACAGTTTAATATGATCATGACCTCAGTAAAACTTAATCTCTTAGAACATTAATGTAATAACTCTTTTGCCTAAATCCTAGGATTCTCTTATATCAGTAGAGACTGAAAAGTCAACACCTTTTGATACTCTGGAGAGCACTTTTCTACTGAAATTCAAATACCAGTCAAAAAAGATTTTAGTTAGCTTGCTGATTACTGCCTTTTATGGAAGGAAAAACTTGAAATTAAACAGTCTCAAGAAAATAATTGTTCTTTAAATCTGTTTTAATCTAATCAAAGTAAAAGCTTAAGACATCTTTTAGAAAGGAGTTTCAGTTTAGATTGCACTACTCTGTCTTGAGAAGAGTGATTTGTAGTCTTGGGACACCTTGCAAATTCCTGGGAGCAATAATATATACTTTCCTACCCCGTATCATGTCATCTGATTTGCTTTGGTCAATGTAAGCAGAACTGACACATGACATTTTTGAGCAAAGTATTAAAGTATTTGTGAGGTTCTGTCATTTCATATTTTTCCCCTCTGCCACCTGAGCTTTATGCCTCAAGATCGGCAAAGTCAGCTGCTCAACTTGGTCCTAGATAGGAAGGTCACACAAAATGAACAATCACAAACTGAAGCTAACATGTAATGTGATCAAAAAGGGATTTGTTGTAAACCTTTTACATTTGGAGCTGACTTATGTAGAGGATTGTTCTAATGTCATAGAATAAAAGTTTTATTGTCACATTTCTACTTCTAAGCTAACTGATAGGATTCTTTTGTAATTTCCTTGGATTCACCTTCTGGGATTCTGTAACTAGCATATAGTTGAAATAGGATGCCCTGGAAACCTAGACAGCTGTTTATTGAAAAATCCCAACCAATGCTGACGGTGATTAAAAGTGTAGTAAGTATTTAAAGAAAATAGACTCAGTGGTACAGTAGAGTACAGCTGCAAGTGAGGAGACAACTTTGGAAGGATGGTCCTAGAAAGCAGCTAGTTGGATATTTAAAGTTAAACTTGAAAATTACATTAAAAAATCTGTTATCCACATTCCCATTGAGGCATGGTAGTGGAAATGTTGATTTACAAACAAGTCTCGGCATAATTTAAAAAAAATAAACAAAGGTGTCCTCACTATACTGTCAGCTCCACGTTCATCATTGTGTGGCACCCGGCAGCTGCCTCCGCCTCCTCACCCACCCTCATTCAGGTCTCTCACTGGCCTCTCTGCTTCAGTGGTGCACTGGTAAATGGCTAACAGTTGCCTCCTGGGGTGCCACGAGGTGGAATCCTGCTTTCTGGCCTTTGCCAATTTCCATGGGCTACATATTCCTACCATGAACAATTTGAGGCTACCAGCATGAGCTCACTAAGCAGGGAGTTGCAGAGATGACAGTGGGACCCTGTTAGGAAGGTTTTCTACCCTGAGGATCATAGTGGTAAGATATAGCAAAATAATTAGGTTGCTATGAGTTTTCATTGCATGTGAATTTTGACTTTTAATCTAATTATTTAATGTTGAGTTTAAACAATTCAATTTTTAAATAATGATTGTGTAGAACAAGTGGTTCAAAAAATTCCTGAAAATTTAGCATTGAATCTTATGGTCATAGCACACTACTGCCTTCTCTCGGGCCCTGCAGTCAATGATTTCCCACAGTGATGCCAGAGGGATTTTTTAAAAGAATGTGTCTGATAACTTGCTCTTCTCCCCATGTTTATTGTAAAATCCTCCTCACCATGACCTTCAGGCCCTTCAAGGACTATCTTCCTAGCTCTCAGCTTCACCTCCTGACTGCGGTTTCCCTCGCTCAGTCCTCTCCAGCTACATTGATCCTCGTGCTGTGCCCTCAGACATGCCAAGAATATATCTTTTTTACGAGCTTTGCACTTGATATTCCTGGGTCCAGGAGGCTTTTCCCTCAGAGAAGCACCTGACTTGCTGACTTCTTTCAAACCAGTGTCTTCCCTGATTATTCTGTAAAGAGTCAGCCTTCTCCTCCCTTGGCACCCACTACTCCATTTCCTGCTTTGTTTTCTTCACTGCACTGTTAGGAATTGATTATTTGTTTGCTTACTTGCTATTGTCTGACTAGAACATAAGTCTCGTGAAGCCAGGGCTTTGGTCTGTCTGCTTCAGTGTTGTGTCCCTCCAGCCCAGAACAGCTCCTGGTGCCTGGACAGCACCAAGCCACTACATGGCACATCTGCAGGGGGTCCTATTCCCATGGCATTCTCCATGGATGGGGTCCCTCTATGAAGCACCATTCCTCCAGGGTAAATGAATAATAAGTAAATCTTCTATGAATGTGTCTCTCTGTCATGCCAGGCACTATAGCTACTTGATTTGTATTTTGAGTACTAACATTTCAAAAAGTCTGCTAGAACCTTCCATTCTTTCCCAGGTCGGAAAAGATGAGAAATCTTCAAGATCAGAAATCACAAGACTGAGAATAATTGTTTGTTGTCTCAAGAGTCTTCTTACTCCCAGCATATTTTCATGATAATTGCCTCATAAACTTCTGAGCTCTGGAAATTCTGACTATTCCTGCCCAACTGTTGAAATTTGATCTGATACTCTCTGAAGCTCTTCCTGCCTCTAGCTTTGGGTTTTTTGGCAATTGGAGTAGAAATAATCTCTCCTCTCCTCTCTCCTCTTCTCTCCTCTCCTCTCCCCTCCCCTCCCCTCTTCCTTTCCCTCCATCTTCCCCTCTCCTCCCACCTTCACACACCTATCCCCCCAACCCCAGCACTTTTCTTTCTCTTTGGCAGCTGCTTCTTGTGTCCTAGTTTTAGCTTCATGTTTCTTGGACTTCATTTCTCATTCTATTCATAGCTCATCTCTGGGTGGCTTCAGTGTTCCTTCTAGAACCTGCACCCAGCTTCCCTCAGCTGCTTTTGAACTGACAATTAGCAGCTCTTCCATACTAGAGATCTCTGTGTGGGAACAGTCTTATACCCTGCTCACATCTGCCCTCTCCTGGCAGCTCTGGTGTCATGTGTGAATTTGACTATAGATGATCATTTTACCCTTAACTTAGATCTTGACTCAAAATCTCGATCAAGGTATCATGATGCATATAATGAGCAAGATTTATGCACTGACTTTGGGCCACTGGATGGAGAAAATGGAGAAATCATGAGGGAACAGAAGGACACATCAGTGCTTTTTCCAGTGGGGTGTGTGCACATCGTGGGTTGCCTAAGATGATCAATTAGGATGCTAGGAGGAAATGTTAGAACTTCTCTTCCTAAGCCCATTTTATTCTTTTAATTTCTATAGTTGTGTGTGATTAAAGCATCTCCATTGACAGGATGTGTGATCAGAAGAGTTGGGTGGCCACCACTCTAGATAACAAACCTATTTGCACATTAGGACCGTTAATGACTGACACACACACACACACACACACACACACACACACACACACACACACACACAATGTGCATATTATATAAAATAAATCCATTCACACCCCCCATTGAACATTTTTATCGATGCTGCCTGAATAGTCCTCTATCTCTTCATGCCCCTCAAATTGTGGCATCCTAACAGTTCAATAAAGGAAAGACCAGGCTCAAGCAGGGCAAGATTACTGTATCACCCTGCCTGTGCCATCTTTCTAGAGATAATATTCCTTGTGAAAAATTCACTATTTTCAAATTGAGCTTTACAAATGTTAAAAATTTTGTAATGCTTCCAACTGAAATGATATCCCACATTTTTTAATGTGCTTGCTTTGAATTATACTTAGAATAATTTTAATATTTTGTGTTTTATTTTTTATTTATTTATTTTTTAAGATTTATTTATTTACGCGTACAAGCTGGGGTATAGGCCAGAGGCGTGGGGCGGCGAGAGGGTTTACCGGAGACAGAGTGGGAAGCAGAACAGGCAGATGGATGGAAATACACTGCTGAGAGGAGCAGTGGGCGAGGCAGGAGAGGTCTGCCACGCCATGTGGGAATCTCCCCAGCCGGGCGTTGAACTCGTGTCGCTGCTGCCGACAGCTCCACAGCTCCACAGCGCAGCACTTAACCGCTGCACCACCAGGGAGGCCCAATATTTTGTGTTTTAAACTTATCACAAATCACTTACTAGTCATTATATTAAGGATGTCGTGGTTCTTTTTTACTCTGTGAGCTGGATTGTTATTTGCCAGTAGGGTATCTTCCTGCCTCTTGTGGGGTGGGGATGAATGGCATTTCTGGGTTAGATTCTAGTAATGAGAAGAATTTTCTTGAGGCCTAGAAGGGGAAATAATAGGGGACGCTATCATTTCCTGGTAATAGCTATGGACAGAAGTGGGGACAATTAGCAGGCATGAGGTTGTGGCAGCTTCTGCGTAAACTACTGCTTGGGTGCAGTGGATAGCTGAGAATGACAGTAGCTGCTTCTCTGCTATTCCAGAAATTCCTGTAGTTCCTAATATTCCTCTTCTGGATCTCCTGGAAACTAATTGAACCTTTTGATTGATCTTTATACTCTTGCAAGTATCATTTAGGCTTCTTGTTCCCTTGATTACACCCCTTCGTACTTGAAATATATCTAGTGTTTGCAGTTTCTTACCTGATCCCTAAACAATAAGTCTATTTGGTTCTGAAATGCATCCAGAGGATAAAGGGATACCTGAATAAGTGGAGAGATTCTCCAGGTTTCATGGATGAAACCAATGAACACTTTAAAGATATCTGTTGACTCCCAAATCTGTAATTTCATTGAAATCCTAATCAAAATTCCAATGGAGGTTTTTGTTAGTTTAGTCTACTTGCAGATAATGTACCACTTTTTTCTTTTACTATGACTTTGTAAATTGTCTTAACTTCTGGTAATATGAGTTCTCCTTATAGTAGAAACTTTTGCTAATTGTGGGTCTTATACTATGATGATACCCAAGTTTGGGGAAGGTTATAGCTGGAGTGTGACAAAAAGACTTTATTGGGCTTCAGGACTGCATTCTGGGGGAGATGCACTGGAGCTGAACGCCAGGCATTTTGGGACACGCACAGGTGGTCTACAGTGGAGAGTTAGTCAAACAGTGATTGGTTGAATTTCAATCCTGGGTGTGACTTGCCAGTGTAGTTTCATTTCTCTTTGCTGTAGATCATCTGCCCATGTCCCAACATGCCCAGAGGCCTGGACCACCCTGGGACCTCACCTTCAACAGCCTCCCCCTCTGTTCAGTTATTGTCTGGACTCTAGATGACTCCATGTTCATTTTCCTTTATCAATTTTTATTTTTACGTATTTTGGAAACAGGCTTTCATGGCTCCTGCCTTTTATGTTCTCTTAAAACATTGCATCTATATTTAAAGATATATAAAGTTGGCATAGGATGCTGGAGAATTTCCAAGATAGTGAGGACGGTGTGGGGCACGATGACATATAGAAGCAGTCTTCAGTGAATTAAAGACCTAAATATAAAAAAGTAAAATGAGGAAGCCAGCAAAAATGCAAGATTTAAATTTGATGAAAATCATCATAGACCAAGTGAGCAGGTGACAGGCTGTAAGAAGTTATATCTGCAATATTCCAAAGTCAAGAAAAGCATCAGAAAAACAGAAATATTTTATAAATTACCTGGTTCCAGAAATTCATTTGGCCAACAGAATACAGAAAATTGCTGTTTTTAGTAGTAATCAGAGAAAGGCAAGTTAGGACAGGAAGTCCCCATTTTACACCCAGGAAAGTAGTAGATACAAGTGAGCTACATTAAGCACCACTGTGGTTGTGGGGAAATAGGAAGCCCTGAGCCCTGCTGGTAAAGGTATGAAAAGGGCCTCTGCCTGGGGAAACATTCTGATAGAACCACACCCAGGTCCCCCCAAGACTGTGTGGACATGTTCATTAGTGTGCTTGCTGGGGATTGGAAGCCACCCAAGTGTCCACCACTGAAGCGGAAAATAAAGTAAAACGTGGCAGATGCGTCCTGTGGAATGTTAAAGTGTAGTTAAAAGCACTGAGGTAAATGTACAGGAACAAAGACAAAGTTTAAAAACATCTTGGTAAGTGAAAACAAAAAAAAACCTAAGATTTAGTGAAACAGTCTGATTACTTTTTTCAGGCTACATCCTTATGGAAGTTTTAAATATAGAATTCTCTCACATTTCTTAAAAAATTATATCCAATGCTTACTTTCCTCAAAGGATTAAGAATATATTCTGTTGCTGGATTTTGAACCATAGGAGTACTACTAGTTCTTAAATGATTCATAGCACAGAGCTGACCCTTAGTAATAATGGGGCGCTACTGTGAGCTGACCTAACCTTATATTACGAATTAACTCATCTCTCTTGTTTCATCAGGACACAGCATTGGTAACAGTGGGGTTGCTTCCACATTTGTGTGATTGGCTGGGTTCATGAAAGTTACCAGAAATGATGTGCATGATTAAGGATAGTTGAAGGATAATTTTCATTTTTGTGGCATTATTAATACTCCAGGTTAGGAACTGAGAAGCCATGGCTGGCAGGCTGAATCTGTTTTTATAAGACCCGTGGGCTGACAATACATTTTATAATAGTTGTTATATCAGGACCTCAGTAAAATTCTCATTTTGCCTATTGGCCTGAAAAGCCTAAAATACTCACCTGCCCCTTTATAGAAAATGTTCACCAATCCTTGCTTTGGTTCATTCACTCATTGAGCAGATATTTCCTGGGACCTCTTGTGTATTAGTTGCTGTTCTAGGTGAGGACAGAGCAGTGAACAAAAAGAAAACTTCATTTTTTCATGGTGCTTAACTCCAGTGGAGGGAGGGCAGTCAAGAAAAAAGTACAGTGTGGGCCTCCCCGGTGGCGCAGCGCAACCGCTGCGCTGTGGAGCTGTCGGCAGCGGCCATGCGAGTTCGACACCCAGCTGGGGAGAGTCCCACATGGTGCGGCAGACCTCTCCTGCCTCACCAGCTGCTCCCCTCAGCAGTGTATTTCTGATCTGCCTGTTCTGCTCCCCACTCTGTCTCTGGTGAACCCTCTCACTGCCCCACTGGCTTATGCCCCAGTTTGTATGTATGGATGAATAAATCTTTAAAAAAAAAAAAGAAAAAAGTACAGTGTGTCAGATAAGAATAGGAAGAGAAACCTTGGGAGGGGCACAGGAAAGGCTGGAGTGAGGCCTGGCTATTGTTTATGAAACGTTGCAATATGTAACTTAGACTAAATGTTTTATATCATTTGTTGATATAACATAAGCAATTTGTTCTCTTGAGTCTTAGATCGGTTCATACTCTTTCCTAAGACTCCACTAAAGTAAATTTAAGTGCACAGTCATCTCTCTGTCCTGACTTGGCCTTTGCAACATCTCCTCCTTATTACAAGACCTCTCTCTATCAGTGTCTTTGTCTATTTTCTTCCACTACCGCAGATAAACATCTATTCTTGACAGTTTCCTGGAACTGCTTTTGATGAATCTTTCCTGCCCTCACCTCCTTCTGGTAAAAAATAAATAAAATAAAAAAATAATACCCACACACATATACATAAATATATATATATATACTTATATATATGTGTGTATATGTGTGTACATACATATATATGTATATATTTTTAAAAGCCCCTACTTTAATTTTATTACACAAGCAAAATATGGTGGGGAAGCTAAATAATGTCCACAAAGATATGGCAAACTTCAATAGTTTTGTATAAGTATATATGTATAGATGTGTATGTGTGTATATATTTACCACGTGGTCACACTTCAAACACTGTAGTGTTTAATATAGCATTTCACTTTTCCACCCACTGCATATCATGACTACCATAGCAATAAACAGAACTCTGCCACATAATTTTACTGACTGTTTCACTAGATAGGAATTGCATTCAGTTGCAAGATGAAGCAACTGAAGTGACATAAAGAATGTGAGCATTGTCTTTTGCTTTTTGTTAATGAAACAGAAAATCTGGAGGTAGGGATTGGCTGGCGTTAGTTCAGTGGTGGGCGGCAGAAAGATGTCAAGGCCAGTTCTCTGCTTCTTTACATTTTCCCTTCTAGCCTCAAATTAGCTTCTACAGCCCCTCCATTTATCCACAGACTAGATTGGAGGTAGGTGAAAGGGGAAAAAAAGCTATCTTGGTTTCTTATTGCTACCAGAGCAAATTAGCACAATCTTAGCCCCTTAAAACAACACGAATTTATTATCTTCCTATTCTAGAAGTCAAGTCTGAGATCACTTTTACTGCAAGATGCTCAAATGATGATGTTCTTTTTTGGACGCTCTCAGAATCCATTCTTCAGTTTTTCCATTTTCTAGGGCCCATCCACATTCCCTGGCTCATGAGCTTTCCTCCATCTTCAGGCCAACAGCACAGCATCTCAAGTATCTCTCCCCCCACACTGCACCCCTTAATCCCCAACCTCCACCCCAACCTCTGCTGCTGCTTGTGGTCACATTGGCCTCGACTCTGACCCTCCTGTCTCCCTTTCATAAGGACCCTTGTGATTATGTTGGACCTTCCTGGGTAATTCAGGGTAATCGCGCCATCTCAAGAACCTTAACTTGATCACATCTGCAAAGTCCCTTTCAACATGTAAGATAACATATTTATAGATTTCAGGGATTAGGATGTCAATGAGGGGTTGCAGGCATTATTCTAGCTACCACACAAACCAACTAGAATGCAGTAGTATTTCTGTCAAGAAAATGGAAAAGTTTCCAGAAATTACCATTGAATCACCCACATTGAAATTGTGCTGATACTTAGATTTAGTAATAGGGACCCTCTTCAAAGACAGTTTTGACCAACTGCAAGAGGACTCCTGCCAAAATTGTCCTGTGTTGGGTCAAAATGACCTGCTTTATATGCCAGTCTGATGAGTCCCTGGAAGCATGTGATCTCGGGCAAGGCGTGTGGTGCAACCTCTGCACACCCTGAAAAGGCTGGAGACTCTGCAGATAGTGCCCAGCCCTGGGGCAACAGATATCCCTCTGAATGGGGGATGTACAGCATTCACTACAGGCATGATTTTTAAGCTGAGGCAGGTATGTATGTATTGCAGTAGGAAAATGTCCACCTGGAGGATGATGTAAATAAAACAGCAAAGACTGTCTTTGAGGTTTTACAATAGCAAGTGAGATGACAACCTTGGGATCCAGGGATGTGAAACTTTCAGCCCTGTCACTTGTTCTCACTTTGAAGTTTATCAAGCAGTGAGAACCTCAAAGAACAAACGTAAATCTCACATCAGCTCCTACTTTATTTGTGTCAGATCACTGCTCATAATCAGTCATTGGATGCAGAGCTTTAATGGCAAACTGAGATGAATTATTAGAGTCAAGGTTAGTTGGGGGTCTCTCTCTCTCCTCTGAAGCCTGTGATCCAAGCAACATTCATTAAAGCAAACAAATAGAAGACAAGAAAGAACAAGACCCTTGACCCACTCCAACTAAAGCCATAGGATCGATCACCTTACCATACAGGGAGAAGCAGCGCAGAGAGGGATCTGGAGAGATTCCTGTGTGTATCACCTTTGACTCTGATCCTGTAGTGTCAGCATCTGGCCAGGTCAGATTAGTGTTGCTTTTCTCTTAGGAAGATGAATTGAGGAAAGGAAAGCAGGCCAGTATGTACTATATTATCTCATTTTTGGGTGGGTGTGTGTGTGAATTTCTTCTGATGACTGTGAGAGAGGAACTGTTCCGTGCCTCTTGTAGTTTTGAATGTTTGCTGGCAATACCCGATGTTCCTTGGCCTATAGTAGCGTGACTCCAGTCTTCCCATAGTATTTTCCCTGTGTACAAATTTCCCCTTTTAAGAAAATCCCATTCATACTGGAGTCATTGGGCCCCTACTCCAGTATGACCACATCTTAACTAACTACATCTGCAATGAACCTGTTTCCAAATAAAGTCATGTTCGGGAGGCTAGGACCACAGCATAAATTTGGGAAGACACAGTTCAACCTATACAGTACTTTGTAGCATTAAGCATCTCTGAAACTTTTATTTTTATAGTAAATAATTTCATTCTATAAATACAGCATTATTTAATTAACCAATTCTCTATTGCTTAATGTTTGAGAGTTTTATCTTTTATTTTTCTATTATAATTAATGCTGTGAACCTTTTGATGATTTTTCATGAGATCCCTCCCACCCTCAAATGAATGGGTTCATTGTTGTATTCCAACTAAAATTTAATGGTTAAAACCCCGAGGAATATAAATAATAAAAGCTGCTCTTAGTCTAGTTTCTTATCTGTTTAGAAACAGTTCTGTTTAAACCAGTGGTCTCAAAAGCTCAGTGCAACAGTATTGAATGCAATAAGTCAATATTTGGGTTTGTGGAAAAAAATGAAAAACACTGCACCTCCCTGGTGACACAGGGGTTAAGTCTCAGCACTATGAAGCCTTGGCAGTCACTGCAACATGAGTTCAATCCCTGGCCAGGGAACTAACCCACATGGTGCAGCAGACCTCTCGTGTCTCACCCGCTGCTCTCCTCAGCAGTGTATTTCATTAGATTTGTCTGTTCTGTTCCCCACTCTGTCTCTGGTGAATAGTCTCACCGCCCCCCTCCAACAACTCTGGCCTACACCCCAGCTCTTGTATGCATCAATAAATAATTTTTTTAAATGAAAACGCTGCTACAGTTTTCTAATAGAGTAATTCAGTGTCTATTTTTTAATCTATCTTACAGTGTTCAAAATGAAAAACTAGAACATGCATAAGATTTATAAGTAAATATTTATATAATATGAACAGTTTCTCAAATGTTTCCCTGACAAGGATTGTAAATTAGAGGTTAGTAGTCTCCAATCTTTATCCAAGAACATTTTCTGCACAATACCCTTAGTAAACTATGCCCTTGCTAGATCTCCATCTCTTCTTCTAGCTTTTGGTCTCCATTCTGACTGTGACCCCAATACTTTGATTCTTGTCCATATGGCCTTAACTTGTTTTCTAGCTTGGGTTCAGAGGCATACTACATAAACAAGTAACTGGTGATTCTGGGGAACAGACAGGGCGGCTCAGAGGTGTGGAATGCTGCTGCTCTCTTACCTATTTGCGTCTCCCACCACCACCTCCAACATGAAGGAGGGGAAGTAGGTCCACTTCAGATCATCTCAAACCTGGCCTAAATGTTTTGTTATTCCAATTTTACACCCCCAGGTATTTGGCATTTGGCCACACTAGTCAGAAAGACACCTACCTACTGACAGTAGGGGACTAATATTTCTTTTCATTTATCTTTCTGCTTGTACACTGGAAAGTGTCTGCTGCCTGCATTCCATATCAAGGCGTAAGCAGTGTGTCCAGCTGTGCCAGGGACAGTGCTCAAAATGTGAGTCCTTTTTAACAAGAAGCCTGTAAAGATGCCAAAGAAAATGGGTGGGAACCCATTTTATTGACTACTGGAAACCAGAGTTGTTTGTCAGTGTTTTTAAGATAGCAGAAGAGCATGTTTTGAACACCAAGTTGCAAAGAAAGCGATGGAATTAGTTTGACTCTTTCATGCAGTTTCATTCACAGGAGTTACTTCTAGCCAAATCCTTTGCCCATTGGTCTCATACGTCATGAAATTCCTTTGGATTATTGTACCATGCAGTTTTGAAGTCAAGCCCTTGGAAAGCCATAAACATTTTGAGTTTTGTCGCTGTTCCTACTTATTTACAGGAGGAAAGAGGGAAAAATAACCTTTTTGAAGAACATAGTAGTCATTCTCCCATTTAGGAACAGACTTTATTCTAGAAATCTATATAAAGGTTGTCTAGGACTCAGAAAGCATTTCACCTTGTTTTCTAGTCTAAACCACCATAGTATTTGCTCTCAAACTTTAGTGTGCAAAATCACTAGTGCTTGTTAAAAAAATATATTTCTTGGCCTCACCCAGAGATATGCAGATTCAATAGCTTTGCATAGGGTCTATAGGTCTAGAGACCCCAATAAGTTTTTTGAGGGGAAGGACAGAGATATTCACAGCTCTCTGAGAATCCACCCACCTTGCAGCACACACGTACACCTCTCTCTCTAGTAGCTCCTAACTATTTCTTGAACATGGAAGCAGAGGTGGGAGTGAGTGATGCAGTGATTGAATAATATGTTCTACCTGACTGTATCTGAAGGATTGTTTTTTACTTCTCTAGCATTAAGCTTTAAAAGGAACTTAAGCATGTTTAGACAAAGGTAATGTAGTTCAATTTTGCCCTATGAAAAATGGTGAAGGAATTAAGGAGGATTCGCTTGGTAGAGAGACAACCTGAAGGGGAGCTATGACAGCCACCTCCAAATATTTGAAATTACCTACCCAGTGAAAGGGAAGAAAGGGAAGACTAATAGGCAGAAACTTCAAGATGTATTCATCTTAATGTGTAAAAGCAATTCCTAACTAAGCTTCAAAAGTTGTAAAAGGCTGCCTTAAGGAATAAAAGGATCCTCAGTCTTGGAGGTGCACAGGTATGGCTAAATAAGCATTTGAGAAGTGATAGGTAAGTTGTAGGTGAATGATTGATACTTATTCTTGTAGAGTTGACTACAATTAATGTAGAATTTTTTTTTTTTGCAATATCAGAAACAAGGAGATAACAATGGAGGAAGGCCTTTGTGGTTTATAATTCTAAAAAGGAAGTAAGGATAGCTTTCAACTAGTATGAAGATAAAATTTAATAGAATTGACCCTAATTGTTGATGGTAAACTCCATGAATGTGAGTCTTACTGTCCAATTCTGACTGAGTCACCAGAACTGGAGTCAGCTGGCAGGCATGCTTTGCTGATTCTCCTTCAACCCTCCTTCCAGCTGCTGCTTGGAGTTATTCCTGTCTACTTATAACGCTTTGTCAGAGAAAAATATAAAAGCTAAAGCTGAAAAGATTTATATGATCATATAACCCAAGTTCTTTATTTTACCCAAGAGAAAAAAATAATGATGCTGAGAAAGATTCAGTGATTATTCCGACCCACACAGGAAGCCAGTGGCATCAGCATGGTGACATCTAGCCCTGGTCCCACACACACACACACACACACACACACACACATATATATATAATATAGCAAGAAGGTCAGTTTATGCTGTTCTTGAATCAGCTCTTACTATCTATGAGATCTCGGGCAGTTTGCTAAATCTCTCTTAAACCTCAGTGCCCTCCTCTGTAAAAGAGGTTAATGTAAGATTATTATAAAGATTAAATGAGATTATATATCTTTGCATAGTCCCTGGCACTTAATAAAGGCTTAGAAACAGTAGCTATAATCATCATCATCTTACTACTTTTATATCACAGTCCTCTGCAGTCTATCTGGGGCTTTTCATTAAACTGTTTATCTTATTGTCAGATCTCTTCCGAACACTTCTATAAATGTAATGCTTATATATAAAGGCTTGAGTCATAGTTTTTCAGTATTGGAGCTGCTGTAAAGGTAGACTGTCCGACAAAAGTAAATGGTTATCATGGTTTCCAGACTTCCTAACTCACTTATTCCTCTCATTTTCCTACCTATACCTGAAAGCAGCTCCTTTCAGTGACTTTCTCCTTACTGCCCTCCCTTTCACATTATTTATATGTAATATTGATATAAAAATATAATAAATAAAACTATGTATATATACCTATGTATAGGGTACATAACAGAATAATACATAGACACATATATTAATATATGACATAGTAATATAACTGTATTTATTAGAGTAAGTAAATTACAATTATAAATATATGTATACTATAAATACATTGATGTTATAAATATATAATTGTAAATAGACATAATATGTAAAATAATAATATATAAACTATTAATATATAACTACTAATATAAAAATGATATTTAATATCTAGAGAGATATGAAGTTATATTACCTAATATATAAACATATGTTATATATAATAAAAATATATAAAATACATAATACATAAAAATATATATAATAGAAATATATTTAATGAAATATATAATATAAATTATATATAATATTTAAATATTTATGAAACTGTGTTATCTAATGCCATCTGAATGTAAATATGAAATAATCAAGTATCTTTAGAAATCATGTCCAGTCATTGTTGGGAGAGAATGTGAGTTGAAGGGTGTGGATGAGCATTTGTGATTTTAAGTTTTATTCCAAATAACCAGCACCTTTCCAGCACAACAGCATAATTTATCCTACACACATTGTTTAACCTTTTCTAAATAGACCATGATCGTCTCTGCCAGTTCCATCAAGTTCAGCAACTGTGTAGATTTAGAAATACTAATCCACTTATTAGCTTATGGAGAATAGGTACAGTAAGAGTGTTGGTTCACCTAGATGTGGAATTCTGTTGTATATGATTTTCAGGTAAGATAAGATGGATTAAAAATAACAGTTTTCTAGTATCCTAAAAATTTAAGTGACTCACTTTTCCTATAGATTCTGAATCTCGTTAAGGTTGTAACTATATCCCAAATTATTCCAAAAGGTATGCCTATTATGGGAACTCTTTGATTAGGAAATTGGTTTAAGAGCTTACCAGTAGAGACAGACGATATCTTCGGAGGGAAGGGGAAAATAAATGTTCAAAAACACCTAGAAAGTGACTTTAGATTTTAAATTTTATATGGTATGGATAGGGATAATTTGCTATGAAGAATTACTCTAATATCCCTTTCAATTCTATCATAGGATGATGATGCTTGATTTCTTTATGCTGCTACTTATATCCAAAAGAGTTTGTTGGTAGAACCTGCCACTCTTTATTACCGATTGAGAGAAAACCTCTATAATATTGAATCAATAGTAGATCATGGTTTTACCTTCCAAGTATTAAAGCCCTAATTCATTGACTTGTTTATTTATTCACTCATCCATCCATTCAACAAGTGTTTTTCGAGGACACACTATGATCCACCAAGAATTAACCACGTTCTAATCAATAATTTTTACCAACCCAAGCAAGAGAATGCTCATTAATTTTTAAAGAGGGATTTTTTCCCCCTAGTTAATCAGAATGCTTGGACATTTCTGCCTTTATGCAACCCAAATTTGTCAAAAGGTTCTTTGGAGAATGTGAACTCGAAACGATTATTGTTGTATGTTTTATCAGACTGTGGAATAATCTGAAGTAATATTTCTGCTAGAGCAGCAATTATTACATTCAATTAATATTCTACAAAATATATCAAGCACTGTTAGGTTCTAAAAAAAACATAAAGCTACTTTTTATTGAGTAGTGTCTAGTATTCAATTTTACAGATCCAGCAATTCACATGTAATAGACTCACTCAAGATCACATGACCTTCCTTACCTGCCTCTTTCATCTGCTATCAGATATCCTCCTTTTCTTTGTTCCTTTCCTTACCCACTAACCTCAACCATTAGAAGTCAGTGAATTGCCAATTAATCAGCATCACCAGACAGCACATTGCCTTTATACTCTCCATTTCCCCAAGATTAAAGACTATAGTCACTGTAGATGTGCAAAGAACTGGCCAGCCATTCTTTGTCTTCCTTTCCCCTTCTTTCCTTTCCCCTCCTCTTTTTCTCCAGAAGTATGTATTTGTGAGGCAATTGAGAAAGAGTGGACTTGGAGATATGTCCTGGAAAAGGAAAATTTTCCTCCATTAGTTCTTATGTAAATAGGAACATTGTGATCTTGTTAGCAAGTTACCACCTTCTCAAAAGAGGTGAGTGAACATAAAACTGTGGGCAGAAATTGGGAGAGTCTTGGGAAGTAGGCCAGTGGGGGTCTGGGAATCTAGGGAGAGTGCCAGAGACTGGGCCAGTGTGAGATTGGACTTGCCTAATAAGAAAGCACTGGCCCACATATAAAATATATGAATCCTATTGACCTGGGCAAAGGAAAACACAAGATTGATGTGGAGGACATAAGAGGGTGAGAAAATAGAAAGTTAAATATAAAGTGGAAAATGTATAAATGAATATAATCATTTTGAAATAATTAGTTTAATATTCATATGTGAGTTTACATAATTAACAAGAATGATATAAAATCCTATTCCTTACCTTACTAACTTTGATACAAAACATTAGTAAGGAAAAAACATTGTAAGATAGTGTAAAATAAAATTATGACTCCAAAATACGTGTATATTTACAAAGATGGCCATAGCTTGTAATCGTGGTTTACATTGGGTGATGAGGCTATGGGTGACTTCTAATTTCTTTTCCGTGCATATTTATATTTCATATAATACATCTACATTGCTTGCAATTTTTAAGTGTTTTTAAACAAAGGAACCTGAAAACTCAGAATTTGTCAGTGAACTATAATAAAACAGGAAGCAGTTTATAGCTGTTAAAAATTGGCCACTAAGACATGGGTTATTTTGGTCTCATGACAGACATTTATAGAACAGGGTGACCCAGCCTCTCAGAAATCAGACCTGCTGACTTGGTGCTTTGCACATGGTGTCTGCTGTGGACATGAAGAAAATCCAAACTGAGAAGGAACTGAATTCTTCCAGTTCTGTTAGAGCTGGGAAAGAGGCAGAGCATTATGGGAAACAGAATGGTGGTTAATTCTTGGCATTTTCTCCTGCTCCCCCACTATCTAGCATTTAGAATTTCTTACAGCATCCATTTTTCAGCTCTACTGTAGTTTACCCACACCATCTTGTGCTGAGCACAATCAGCAATGGAAGTTAATAGTAAGGAGAAGGCAGAAACACATATTTTTAAAAAGACTTAGGACGTCTATCAGCACAGCAGTATGAGGCCATGTTAGCCTGACTGGTGTTACTGAGCACCCCTGTGCACCCACACCATCATCATGGAAGGCATCTTGTAAGGTGGGGACATTTGTCCTCATACTAATAAGCAGCATGATCAAGAAAATTTTAAATGTTAGTAATATTTGCCAACTTACTGAAAACCTCCTGTTAGGATAATTATCAGGGGTGTGTGTGTGTGTGTGTGTGTGTGTGTGTGTGTGTGTGTGTGTTAATTTTAAGACCTATAAACTGCTTCCTGTTTTAGAATCCCTGACAAAATTATTAGTTTTTTAGAATTAGAATACATACATTTAACAAATAGATGTACTTTCTGTTTAAGAAGGTAGGGAACCATTTAAGATATTTTTTAAAAATTTCCACTCAAAGTGTTTATATTTTTAAACTTTTTCACTTCAAGGTGAATGACCTCAGTCACTTGTGAAAAAAAAAAAACAGTAAAAATGAAGGTCCCTTCTCATAACCATTTTTGTAATGGTGAGGAAAGTCTTAAGCTAAGATGGGAGACAGAAAATGAATTGTGATGCTGACTGTTTTTCCTGAATGGAGATTGCCTTTCTAACTTTTCTTAGCCAAAGCAGAAAAAGATTATTATTTTATCTGCCCATTCCTTTCCTTTTCCCTTTCTTATTTCCGCTGCCCTGATGACACTTCGATGGTCCCAGTGCCGCAGGGAGTGGCAGGAAGTGGGTGAGGGTACCTGCACAAACTTCTTAACTCAGTCTTCATCTTCTGTTTCTCTCATGGCCTCATTCCCCGTGACCTCATCCCTTCCCCAGGCGCCTAGACTGCCCCTTATTCTCCTGTCCTGTCAGCCAGAGCAGGACATTCGAGGTAGGATACTTTCACCATGAGCAGCAAGTAAACCCACCAGTTTTCAGTTGCTCTTTTTTCCAGTGGTCACCATAGACCTTCGCCCATTCTTGGTTCATCACTGAGCCGCCCTCAGTTCTGTCCACTTTGAATTTTGTCTCCTAACACTTTTGCAAGGGCCCCTTGCCTTCAGTCAGCATTCCCCTTCAAGTGTGTGTTAAATTGTTTTCTGGCTGCACTGCTTTAAACTATTAAAACCATTCCTGCCTTTCCCTTTATCCTTTGCTTCCTTGCCTTCAACACTCCTTCCTCTCTGTTCTCCATTCTTATGCCAAATTAAAAAATATATATCCAATGCTTTATGGAACTCTATAGGATAATCCAAATTCCTATGCATGACCTCAAATTATATCCTCATTCTCTTTACCCACCCAACCGGCTTCCTCACCTGACTAAATTCAGCCGAGTACATGTACTTGACCCAGAAGGATCGAGTAGGTGAATATACAAGCAGGCAATGAGGCAACAAAGATAAAACACAAGTAGACCTGCTCTTTTTTTAAATATATATTTTTATTTATATCTTTTACATTATTGTGTATTCCCCGTAAAATTCCCACCACCAGTTCACCCCTGAACCATCACCATAGTCTCTTGTGCTCTTCTCTCTCCCGTTTTGATCCCTTTCCTTCCTCCTCCCTTGCAGAATGTCTCTGATTTATGGTTGCCTGCTAGTTTTGTTTTGTGTGTGTGTGTGTGTGTGTGTGTGTGTGTGTGTGTATTTATTATTTTCATTTTTTCCTCCTGATTCCTTATTTGGTTTCCCTATATTCCTCCTATAAGTGAAACCATTCAATATTTTTCTTTTTCCTCCTGGCTTATTTCACTGCGCATGATCCTTTCTAGCTCTATCCATGTTGCTGAGAATGACATGAGTTTACCTTTTTTGATTGCTCAGTAGTATTCCATTGTGTATATGTACCACATCTTCTTGATCCAGTCATCTATTTTTGGGCATTTGGTTGTTTTCCATATCTTAGCTATTGTAAATAGTGCCGCAATAAACATAGGGGTGCAGGTATCTTTTTGAATTTATGTTAAGAAGTAGACCTACTCTTACAACTCACACTGTAAGAGGGAGCATCCCAGCAGGATAGAAAGTGTTAAGTGCCTCAAGGTCACGAGTAAAATGCCAAGGGAGTTAAAAAGAAACCTCATATTGCTCCCACTTCCAAGTCAGATTAGGTACCAATGAAGCCCAGTTTGGCCGCCTCCTCATTCCAGATACTGAAGCGGAACGAGGCCTTGACACTGGGAACCTTCTCAGCACAGATTTCAAGGGTCCAGGGCCCTTGGAATATTCCATTCTTCTGTGCCTTTGTTTATTCTGTTCCCTTTGCCTGTAATAATCCCATATCCTTCTTACCTTAAAAACTGATCTTTCAAGCCTCAGCCTCAGTTGTTACTTTTTCCTTGAAATAATAAACTTTGTCACCAAATTAATGATTACTCAAGTGCCTGTCATTGCTTGCAGAGCACTCTTTTCATATCTCTGACGTAGCTATTATCATTATTGTGTAATAATTAATGACCTTCGTCTGTAATATGAAAATAAATGGGGCTGTTGTGAGGATTGAATGAGTTAACATAGGTAAAGCAAGAAGGCTACTGACCAGCACGGCTTGTTACACTGTGTGTTAACAACTGCTGTAAACTTCAGATCATGCTCACCCAGGCAGAGCACCACGAGAGCAGGGCCAGGTCTTACTCACCCAGGTATGCCTAGTGCCCAGCCCTCAGTTGCTTATGGAGTTGAATGCCCATTTTTAGGCCCTTTTTTCTGCCACCGCATGCACAGAGATCTTTGTGGGAATAAAAATGAATTGAATTTTAGAAGATAGTTTATTCTGCTACACTAAAGCATTTTGACACATACCAGTTGGTAATAAAACTAAGAAATCTGGAGGAACCCCAGTCTGTGTCACACCAACACCAGTTAGCTTGGACCCTTGGGGTCTGTTGTCATATAAGACAACTACAGAGGCCCTGCAACCTTTGTGAAACTGTGCTGAGAAGATTCCCAGTGTTAAGGGCTCGTCCTACTTCAATATCTGGAATGAGGAAGCTGCCAAATTGGGCTTCATTGGTAACTAATCTGACTTGGAAGTCGGAACAACATGAGGTTTCTTGTTCCAAAATGCCAACTCCCTTGGCATTTTAATTTGACCCAGAGGCACTGAGCACTTTCCAACCTGCTGAGATGTCCCCTCCTAGAGCGTGAGTTGTTATAAGAACAGGTCTGTCTTTGTTGCCTCATAGCCTGCTTGAGTACAGTTCACCTACAACTACAAAAGTGGTCATCTTTTCTCCCTCCTGTTTTGAAGTAGGTTTCCAAGACCAATTAGTCACATGACCAATGATAAGGCTGAATTGCCCAGTTCTTGAAATAATTCCTTGCACAAAATATGTATTTTTATTGCATTAGTATCTTGAGATCCTATTAATGTCAGCCCTTCTGGTCTTTAGTTTTGTCTCTCCAGCCCTATGAAAACACCAAAGATCCCTTTGGTTCCCAAGTCACAAGTAGTGACCCTGTCTTAGACACAGCCACACACTCAGCCTCCTGTCCTGAACCCAGATTTGGCAAATATCCCCCAACTAAAGGGACAGTTCTTCTTGCTCTAGAACCCTGTGTCCTCTACTCCCTGTTGCAGCAGCAGCTTTTTAATGCCTCTGGACATTAGAGCATTTTAAAGTTTTACTTGTTTTTTTTTTTTTTTAAATAGAAGCATTATCCAAGTCTGACTCAGAAGTGGAAATGAGACTGTTGCATTTAAAATAAAGCAACAGTCAACCTTTTCTTTAGACTTTTCATTTGTTAACATTTTCAGGTATACAGAAAAGTTGAAAGAGTAACATGTCAATATCATATACTCACCATTCACATTGAAAAATCATGACTACTTTGCTATATTTTCTCAAAATCTCACTAAAACATTTTGAAGTAATTTGAAGTCTTCTCTCTACCATCATAACTAACTCAGTATGCACCTTGTAAAATTAAGGATATTTTCTTATACCATAATTCTTTTATTACACTTAAAAATTAATGATTTCCTTTTATCACCTACTGACTAGTCCTTAGTCAAATTTTTCGTTGTTCCCAAAATACCATCTTTAGCAAGTTTTTCCAAGTAAAATAAAATCATGCCTTGGTTATTATGTTTCATTGAATCTAGAATGCTTTTTTTTTTTTTCTCATGATATTAGCAGTGTGAAGATGCTAGACCAGTAGATTCAGGTTATTTTTGGTTAAGGTGGTACGTAGATGACAGGGGTGGTTCATATTGCATCATTTTAGCCATCATTGTTTCATTATTAGTAATGCTGACTTGATCACTCAGTTTAGTGGTGACAGATTTTCTACTGGAGAAATGTTTTCCTTTGCCATTGCCAAGTATCTGGCACTACGTAAACGTCCTGTTCCCTACCAACCTTTCACTTACTGAATTTAGTATTTATTGATAATTCTTGTCTGAATAAATTATTTTATTGCAGTGTGAGTAATTTTCCCATTCTTCCTACATTCTTTATCTTGTACTCTTTAGTTTCAAAACTTTTTTAGATTTCTCATCAACTGAAGGTAAATTATAGTTCCTCACAGCTAAAGAGGATAAATTCTAGTTACCCTTTAATTACCAATATTCTGAATAAGGAGATGACATGTCATCTTGCTGGCAAATACATTTCTCTCTCTTTGAGTATAACCATTGGATGTGTGGGTTTTATTTACTCAATATGCTCAATGAATTACAGTCATTATTCTTTTTGATGTTTAAATTATCTCAAATATTATCAGTGGTAGCTCTTCTCAGTGTGTCATTTGAGCACTCCTGTGCTTTCTGGCACGAGTCTCTCCTTGTACTTCTTTACGCTTTCCTTTAAGAAATCCTGGTCCCTTTAAGTGCAGAATGGTATTTGTTTGTTGGTTTTTTTAAAAGATTTATTTTTGCATACAAGCTGGGGTGTAGGCCAGAGGTGTTGGGTGGTGAGAGAGGTCACCAGAAACAGAGTAGGAAGAAGAACAGGCAGATAAATCAAAATACACTGTTGAGGGGAGCAGCGGGCGAAGCAGTAGAGGTCTGCTGCGCCATGTGGGAAGCTCCCCAGCCTGACATCGAACTCGCGCCTCAGTCACAGACAGCTCCATAGGCTGTGCTTAACCCGTTGCACCACCAGGGAGGCCCACAGAATGGTATATGGAAACCAAGATCACTGGACCAGTGGTGCTCATTATATAGTGATGGCTTTGCATCATCACCTTCTCAGTGGACAGAGATACCATATGTATCTTTTTGAATCATGAATTTCATCAATTATTTTTAATGAACATTTAATTTATAATCTTTTTTTAGCTGCTTTAATATGTTCTTATCTCTTTGTCACCACTGAAAATCTTGGTCCCTAGTAATATATTTCCTAATTTTGTCTCATACAAATATGTAAATAATTTCAATAGATTATAATAAGATACAAAAAATACAAAATTATAGTACTGTGACCATTAAATCTTGGAATACATTCCACTAAAACTAAGCAGTCAAAAATAAATTGAAATAATTCTTCTTCATGATGATTATTATATCACTGGTTTATTGGCAGTTTTCTTAGTTGGTTAGCCTCAGCGTTTCAGAATTTTGCAAGTAGTTTGGGGAGAAAAGAGTCTAAATTAATAACAAGTGTTGGAAGTTTTCCTTCTTTACCTCTGCTCTGGAAGAGCTCAGAAAGCACTGAGATTATCTGATCTTCAGAGGTTTGGGGAGAATCCCTGTGAAGCCATATGGACCTGGTGCTTATTGAGGGTTGTAGCTCCCTGAAAACTTTTTCTATTTCTTCTCTAGACTTTTTTCTCTTTGACCTTCACTGCATTTAGTTTTGATAAATCCTATTTTCCTTATCTATTAAGCAAATTATCTATTTCATCTTGATTTACCAATTAATTTCCATAGAATTGTTCAAAATAATCTTTTATGACTTTTAAGGTATCGTTTCTTTCAACAGTAACTTTCCATTTACCACTCCTTATTTTGTATTATTTGTATAATTGTGCTTTCTGCTTTGATTTCTTATGAGTCAGTAGTTAATGTTTTGCCTGTTTTTGGTGATTTTTGCAAAAAGCAAGCTTTTAAGAAAGCAGGTCTACCCATTTTCTATATTTTAACTTAATTTTTCAAGTGGGTCATTTTCAAAACAAATGAAGCTGTGAATGTGCAGTGGTAGGGTGTCTACCCATATTGTAACAACAAAGAGGACTACGTAGCTAGACAGTACCCCACTTTTCCCTTAAACTCAGTCTTTTGAGTTTCTCCATTGCATACTTCAAAAGTCTGCTGGTTTGTGTAACTAAGTCATAGACGGTCTCCAGATTTTACTGACTTCTCCATGATGATAGGCTTAATTTTTCAGGCTTAACTAGATTTTATTTATTCATCTACTTGGTTCACAGGCAAACAAGGCAGCAACTCCAGGCTCCATAGGCTCAAACAGAGGTGCCTGTGATAATGGGAGAAATAGCCACACATCAGGAATGGAAATGGCTTTCTACATTAATAAACAAATATTGTTTCTCCAAATCCCAAATTTGAGGTAGTTCAGTAGGGATTCCTAATAGTAAACTTCTTCTTTTTCCATATTTTTATTATTTGTTTTGTAAATTATATTTTTTTATTAAGGAAACATTAGTTTCCTAATAATAAATTTATTATGGGCTTGGGGAAAACACGCCCGGGGCTGAGAGGCTGTTAGACAGTATGCTTTCACTAACTTCCCTCCCTCTCGGCCTCCTGGAGCACCCTCAGTGCTCCAGTTTGAGGTCTAAACCCAGGAAAGCTCCATTTTTAGATTTCTTTCTCGTAAAGTTTGGTAAACCTATCTTCTATAACATTTATTATGGAAAATTTTAATCATACGTAAAAGTTAAATAGGGAATAGGATAAGCTGTACAAACTGGTGTAATAATCATCAGCATTCTGCCAGTTTTGTTTCATCTTCTACCTCTTCTCACAACACCATCTTTAAATTCTTCAGAAGGCCTTCCTTCAAAAACCCAGTCTTCCCCAAATTTTATTTTCATGCATAACAAAATAACAATTCCTTAATATCTTCATATTACCAGGTACCAAGTCATGTTCCATAATTGTCTCAAAAATGTCATTGTGTGGTTGTCTTAATTGATTCAGAACACAAAAAAGGTTCACACACTCTTTTGATGATTCAGAAAATGCACACTAATTTGGAATAATTTTGTCTAAAATGGCCCAAAGTCTGAGTAATTAAGTCATTTATAAATTCTGCAATGTTCAGTTACTTGTAGACATGCAAACTAAGCTCGCAAATCATTGCCTTGTATCACAGATAGATGAGGACGCATTTATTGTGCACTATTAATAACTTACGAATGACTGCCTTGAAAGTGCTAGAGGTGCCTGGAAGCAATTTAACCTGTGTTCTCAAATCATAACATTTATTGTTTATTTTTCTGGTTTAATGAGCAATATAATTTCACTCCTGAAATTTTAGAAAATAAGAAACTTAGCAAGAAGGAAAAAAAACAATTCACTAGAAAATAATTGAAATGTTTTCTCATATGTTCTTGAGGTACTTCTGTATACATATTTAATGGAATAATTCTTTACATATAGTTTTATATTCTGTTTAATAACATAGTAATCATAGTAGCATGTCTTTAAATAGTCTTCAGAAATAGAATTTTTAATTGCTAGTGGTCCATTAAATAACAATCCATAGCGCAGACCTGTTTTTTATCAAGTTGTCTAAGATTGAATATGGAATTATTTTCATTTGACAAGTAACCTTACATTCCTTCCCCTTGCACATAAATCTGAGCATTTATTTTGATTATTTAGGAACCAGGCTTACTAAGTTTAGGGATGAACAATTTAAGGCTCATTGATACAGATATCCAACTCATTTTCAAGAAAGTCTGTAATTAACATATGATTCATAAATGTGGTTCTCAACAATGTGAAAGTCTTTATGGGACAGAGCTGTGGTGTGAGGTTGGCATTAGAGCTTAAAGGGCTCTGGGATACTAACTCCCAAGTGTCCCCAAACCACATGCACTTTGTGAACTGTTGTTCTCAATGGTGGAGAAGTCCGCAGATACATAATCTGAGAAACTAAACTGGAAAAGGAATTACATCGGGATTGAAAAGATAATAGGGCTCCCTCAGGTCTTCTTTCTCAGGTCCTCTCGGTGCATCTGAGTTGAGCATGTGTTAGCCCATATTGGCTCAGTTAATGTTATAGGCATGATCTAAGTTGTCCCCTTGGATCGCCACACCCTGGTGTATACTCTCCAAATAATCCCTGGGGCTGTGAATATGGTGAATGTATAGGGCACAGCCTAATTGCAGAGTGAGTGAGGAAAAGCCGTTGTGCAAGGAAGATACTGGGAATTTTTGTGAACATTTAATGATGACCACACTGTTGATTGTGTTCTAAGCATTAGCCACGTCAAGTGAGTAAGCAGTGCCTTTGGTTCAGTTCATCAGTGGTTCTATTTCTATATTCTGTGTTCCCTGAAACGTTACAGGCTCTCTTTCTCATTCACTGGTGGCCTCAAAGGGACTTCTTCCTTCAGCCCCATTTTGATCAGTGCTCTGGAAGCAGCATGTTGGTTCACTCACTCGGTGTACATAGTATATTGTCTTGAAAGATGTCATTGAGCAAATCCTCTCATCTCTTCCCATCAACTCATTCATTCTGTTTCTCCTCTCCTTAAAACCGGGCTGGATTTGTGGTTGATGAGTAGAATGAAGTAGAAGTGACACTGTGCTGTTGGGGTCTAGCCCTTGCCAGGCCTGGTAGCCTCTGCTTTCAATATCTTTGATGCCAGCAGCAATGTTGGCAGTCTTGGCTATGTAGAGGGTGGGGGGGTCACAATGAGAGCAATCTAGAAAATGACAGGATACCTTGGACATTCCATCCCTGGCTGGATGATCATCAAGGAATGCCGCATGAGGGACCTGGCCCATGCTAAGGGGGTGAGAGGACCTGACCCAGCCGAGCCCTCACCAGGTGGCAGAACTGTGAGCAAGTAAGTGGCTGCATTAAGCCACTGAGCTTAGAGGTGCTTTCTTATGCAACAGTAGGTACTCTCTGATCCACTGTGGGTGAACCCTGACTTAACGCATTTATAATAAAATTCAGTGTGTGATAATTGTCGTAACAGATGTGTAAAGTGCATCCCAGAGAGACCACCTGCAGTCACAGGCACTGGGGGCTGCTTCATGCAGGACGTGGTGAACAAAGTGAGGTCTAAAGACAGCTCAGTCATATTCTCATCACTCTTAACCTCTAGGCATCTTTTCCCCTCAGGTTCCACCTCCCCATCTTCCACCTCTAAAATGTCCTTTATATTAAGATTCACGCAAATATTTCATGTTAGTAATTTACTTGAACATTCCTGTCCCATTGTTTATGTTTTAATGGAGAAATACTCAGGTGAATGAATGGTTGAATTTCAAGGATAACGACAGAGATAGTGTTCTTGGGGGGAAGACCATTGTAGCATCAGCCAACTTGTATCACACAGTAGCTCCTCACAGCCCTCTAGGAAGGCTGGCTCTTCTTGGAGAGAGAACGTGTTCTCTGCAAATAAAGAGCAAGCTCTTTATTTGAGGTTACATTGGCTGACTCTTGCTTTGAAGCCCCTATAGCCTCAATTCAGTTTTTGTACGCTTGCATTTCGAAAGCTTGCCACCCACACAGAAACTAGCCCTGACCTTAAATCATCCCAGGCCCTTCTGTTATCAGAACCTCCAACTTGCACTGAACTGAAAAGTCAGCATTATGGAATTAAGCAGGTAGATTCACAGCCAAACCCAGTGAAGTTGGAGAACCTAGAGCTGAAATTGGAATCCAGTAAATTTAAAGATGTGCATATTCTGTGACCTAACAACTAGACTTTTAATATATATCCTTAAGGTGCCCAAAGTGACAGTGTGTAAATATTCATGATAACAAAAAAAATTGAAGCAGTCTACATATCTTTGAACAAGATACATAAAAATGGATAAATAGGTGACAGACTCTATAGCAGCAAAATGACCTAGAGTTATTAATATGCATAAATCTCAAAAATATGTTGAGTAAAAAAAAGTTCAGAATAGCATATGCGGTATGACACCACATATGAAGCTTTAAAACATGCAAAATAATATATTATTTATGGATACATACATATTTAGTAATGTTTAAAATATTCACAGAAATGATAAACAGCAAATTCAAAATACTGGTTCCTCTTGGGAGGAATAGAAGAAGAGGATACAGAAGGATTCTACTGTGATGTAATACTTTATTTTTAAGCTTGGGAGTGGGTAGACAGCCTCAATGTATTTATTATTTTTGCTACTTTTTGGTGTGTCAAATGTTTTTCTTGACAAAATGAAACAATGAAAAAATTGTTTTAGGATGAGCTAATCCATAGATTAATCTTAAATTATTGAAGACCATGGAGGTATTTGAGTAATAAAAAGTGAATTAACTAGGAATATGAAGACCTGAATTCTGGTCCCAGTTCTGCCACTAATTAGCTGAGTGATTCTGAGTAAATCACAAATTACACTGGTCAACAAATTTTCACAAAAGTCATGTTACTGAAATAAAATTAGTCATTTCCTATCAATTTGTATGTGCTCAACATGAATATGACAGTCAAATTCTGATTTTGGCTCTAGGTTTTTTTTGTAATCTGCAATAAATTGATTTTTCTGTCACAAAATGCATGCCAATAGTAATAGGCCTATGGTTAATACTTGTAAAAAAATCAAGTCATAGACTACTTCTTAGACTTCTTCACTTGCATCTTGTACAGCTGTTCAGGAGCATCTCTAGGGAGTGTCCAGCAGTAGTCAGCTAGCATTATAGTGGACCATTTTCCCTGGTATCTTTGTTCCATTGATGCGATATCTTGAGGAAAACGTTCACCATATTCATCACTAACCATACTGCAGTTTTCAGGGAAGAAATCCAGATGGGAATGAAGGAAGTGGATCTTTAGAGACATATTGCAGCCAAATTTCTTATACTGCATCAGTATGTCTTCTACTAGTTCCTTGTAGTTTTCTGCCCTACATTCCCAAGAAAGTTTGTAGACACTAGATGAAAAGCATTCCATGATTGTTTCGCATCACCCTGCAGTAAGTTGTTGAACTGGTCATCTTTGAAGGACCCTCGAATCTGAGGACCTACAAAAACTCTCTCTTTAATCTTTGCTTTGCTTTCGCTATAAAGTAATTGTGACATCTTCTTCTAGAAGATTCCATTGTTGGAGTCTTGATCCTAGCAATACTGCCTTGTTGTTGGATAAGTCCAAATCCCGAACCAGGTCATTTAGTTCTTCCTGTGTTAGTCTGTGTGGGGTTGATGATGCAGCACAGTGAAAATCTGGATCACTGCATGCTGATGGAACAGGAGAAGAACAGTTCTGCTCACCCTTGTCCTCATCAGATGAATCAAGAGAATATTCTGCTAGAGGTCCTGGAATAGGAAGTCCCTCACCATGTGGAAATGGTCTCAATGCAGACGGACTGTTTGGGTAGACTATTCTCAACTTCTTTTGCTTCATTATTCCACCAGAAAGAGGAGGAACCAAGCAGAAGGAACAGTCTTTTATGTGGTTGCTTGGCTCTCTCCATACCATGGGGACTGCAAACGGCATTGGTCTTTTGCCATTTAACCACTGTGAAAGCTGTGTTGTACATGTAGCACAGATATATGTGGGGCCCAAGCCTTGTCTTGGTCACCAACCTTGCATCCGAAGTAAAGATGATAAGCCTTCTTCACTTGAGAAGTGATACTTTTCTTCCGATTGGCAAATGTCACTTCCCCACAAATAGAGCAGAAATTGTCCATGCTATGAACGCACTTTTGAGGCATTACTGTTCTGTATTGTGCCTAAATGGATAAAGTAATAACAGTTCTATGGAACAGTAGCTTAAACTGTCTTGCACAAAGTCTGAAATATTTTCAATGCTCAACCTTTCCAACAGGGCTTCATATAGCGCACTGCTGACATCAGCTTCCTTCAGCAACTGCCTGGCAGTAGTATTGCATTGCATCAGAAAATGATGCAATCAACTCTGGATGATGTGTGCATGATGGTATTATGCAATGCGATGCAATATTACATCATTCTAGGCTGATTTAAGATGTTGTTGCAGTCCTACTGTATTAATTTACATGGTGAAACATAAACTGAATTATATGAAATATCTTCAAAATGAGAGCTAATAAAAATTTTTCAGGGTTATATTCATGTTCAGCACATGAAGATACTAGAGATAAGGGCCTTTTTAAATCAGTAATGATCTCAGTGTTGACCAGTGTGATTGTAGTTCTCAGTGCTGCATCTCCTTTTCTGAAATGAGGGACTAGGAGATCTCTAAAATCTTTTCCAATGGCAAAAAGCAATTAAATCTTCTCTCAACCTCAAGTTTCTCTAAACAAAGGCTGTATTTTTTAAGGACAGGAACATGTCTTAACTATTTTACATTTGCAGTGTCTCTTCCATTGTCCATAGATTCTCAGTAAACTTGACAAGCTTATGTACTAATATATCTTATAATGACTGAATAAACATTACCACAAAAAAATAGCAAAATCCTTTCATTATCAGTTTCTCCTAAGCCACAAAGCTGATTAGAAGATGGTGCCAAAGTGACCTGCTTTACGTGAATACCAGAGAGTAACTGTTCTCCCTTTTAACACCACCCCTCACCCCTCAACCTGCCTAGCCATTCTGATCAGTTGTGCTTTCGATTACAAGAGACTAAAGAGGAAGTGTCTCAGATTAACCAATCCCTACAATGAGGAAAGAATTCTAAAAGAATACCTCTTTGATGATGGGTAATTTCTCCTTGAAGATGTTATCCAAGGATAATATCTCCTTGAAGATGGAAAGTCCTTGAAGATGGAATGTCTTATTTTTCACTCCTTGTAGAGCATGTGGAGACAGAGATAATTTGGGTTGCATATATATATCTTCTATCTCACTTAACTTTTCAAGTATTTCTACTCCTGCAAGTATTGCTTGCGAGTCATGTTGTATCTCACTTTGTTCTGGAGTCTCTCCATGCGTTTTCTGTTCTTGTGCACTTGGAAATTCTTGTTTAGAAATAGGGAGATTTGTTCACGGATTGAAGGTGACAGAACGGCTTGTTCAGACTGAGTCTGTGGTGTTGCATATTCTGTTAAGGGGTGGGTAAGCATTTGAGCATAGGAAGTAATTATGCTTGAAAAAGAGACCATTTTGGGGGGGAAATCACAATTCTCACACAGACCACTTATGCTAGACAATATTTAGCATGACAGCTAAATTCATGGGGGGGTGGGGTATATAATAGAATGGAATAAATGCCAGAAAGTGTATGACCAAGTTTGCCCTGTTGTACATGGAGCGTCAAGAGATGCAGCCACATAGTATTGGAAAGATAGTCATTGAACTCTAAGCAGGAACTTTGATACCACAACTCAGGTGGAAACTGAGGTGCGGAAGCTGTTTTGCCCAGTGAAGCATAGTGTTGCTGAGACTACTGTGTAAATGGTGGGGGATGAGTTTATCAGCTCATCTTCTTAGCTTAATGGAAGCAGAAGGAGTTCCTTCCTTCCTCCATTCAAAAATGAAGTTACAGTAATTCTTTCCCTCACCCATTCTTGGGGCAGATGAAAGGTGGGGGGGGAGGGGTGTGGCGCTGTAGATAGGCTGTATACCTCTGCCACAAGAGGAGGAGGAGACTTCTAACTACAGCTGACCTAGTTTCTTTTGTCATTTTGAAAAAATGATTCCTCTTCCCCCTTAGAAAGACCAATAGAGTTCTCATGTTACTGAAACCAACTGACCTGAATATACTTTTTGTAGTAAATTGGAGTTTAATTCATGAAAAATACAAAACAAGCCAACTCTTTGGGAGCAAATAATAGTTTGGAACCTAGAGTTGAAAGTTGAACATTTCACATTCACCTTCTATCCCCTAGTTAACACTATGAAAGTGTATTAAAAGGATGAAAAGTTGGAGGTGTTCAGCAAGTAATTCACTGTTTGGAATGTGATTTCTTTTTTTTACAGGCAGACAGCTGGTTATGATAACAATGGAAGAAAGTTACTAAGTCAACATAACCATGAATGGAAAACTAAGCTTATCCATAGGGATCGGTATGCATGAGACGGTGCAACAAATCAGAGATCAAGTGGGAAAATAACAAGGCGGGTTATAGAAAAGGGTAGGGGAGTTGAGGACAAGTGACACTAGTCTGAAAACTGTGGACACGAGTAAGTCTTGGACCGATATTTGAGGTTCAGTTGGAGAGTCTGCAGGGAAGAATGACCTGAAATGGCAGTGGGGTGGGCCTCAGGAAGCAGTGTGCAGATCCTCCTTCAATGAAGTTTCATTGTCTCAGCTTCTGGGGGTGCTGTGGGCCAGCAGCCTTAAGTTTTCACCTATTTTAGGGATTACCTCATCTACAAAGCGCCACCGCCCCTGAGGTTATGTCCATCTACAAGGTGGCCCACATCCAATAGGTATAGGACTTCTGAGCTACAAGGGTAGTTGCGGATGACTGTGGCAAGTGCATGGAGTAGAGGGTCTGGGTTGTGCTGACAGTGAGGGTGTGTGCCTGAGGCCTCACCTAGGGGTCCAGCAATGGGCTAGGGGTTCCTCAGTGACACCCCACTCAGAATGAGGGTGGCTCAGGGAAACTGATTTACGGTATTGGTCAATCTAGCTCCAAAATTTGGAAGAAATCAATATTTTATGACAGGATGCTAATTTTAGTTTCATATATTGGCTCAGTGAATTTACATAATAGTTGATTTTTGTTATTAATTTAACATCCAGTAACATCCAGGAAAGAAACAATGAGTCAAACACAACTTATATGCATCCTGAGCAATTAGTTTCTTTAGAACCAGAAGCAGAAAAATAAGTTGGTTTTAAAATCTTGTGATGAAATTGTGGAGTGAAATATGCCAAGGATTCTAAAACTTTCAAAAAGAAAAACAAGTGACACTTACAAAAGGATGGCAATCAGGATGTCACTAGATTGATCAACGGTGACACTGGAAACTATGTGACAAACAGCACAATGCCTTTAAAATTCTGAGAACAAATAATTTTCATCCTAGAATTCTGTACTCAACCAGATAACCATATGTTAATATAATTGTTAGCTAGGCAAAGCTCAAAAATTGTCCTCCTCCACATTTCTTAAAAAACTCCATGTGCCCCACCAAACATATTCCATCAAGGTAATGGCTTTTAGCATTTAGATATTTGCATATTTGATCTTTAGGACAACAGAATGGGTAACTGCTGGCTTTTGTTGTTGTTATGTGGTTTTTTTTTAAAGATTTATTTATTTATGCATACAAGCTGGGTGTAGGCCAGAGGTGTGGGGGGTGAGAGGATTAACCAGAGACAGAGTGGGGAGCAGAACAGGCAGATTGACTGAAATACACTGCTGAGAGTAGCAGTGGGCGAGAGAGGAGAGGTCTGCTGCACCATGTGGGAATCTCCCTGGCCGGGTATCGAACTCTTGCTGCAGTGGCTCTGGATAACTTCATAGTGCTGAAACTTAACCCGTTGCGGCACCAGGGAGGTCCCTGTTGTTGTTTGTTACCACCATTTTACAGGTGCAAGACCTGAAGCGCACATAGGCAGTGTCTCAAAGGAGGCACCACAAATAATACCGAGCTGGACTCAGACTAATTCCAGACTCAATGGTTTTAATCACTGTTTAACCTGGCCTCCAAGACAAAGCCATTAACCTAGGTATGGCTCAACGCAGAAAAGAGACAATGAAAATTCTCAGAATATTCGGTGCAGTTCAGGCCAAAACAAAAAGAGTGGAGATTCAAATAGAAGTATGCAAGTCTCAGGTATATCTCCAGGGGGTGACAAAATGTGATAGTATATTGGATATGCTTGACCATAACAAAACTAGCTATATTGAGATGATGGCCTGGGGAGATTTAATACAAGCAAATGAAAATAAGAAGTATATTTTCACTCCAAGAAGAACTGAAGTGTACAATACACTAAATATGGTCTATTATGTACTTCAGATATGAAATTATTTATTTATGCTATGTGCAGAATATTGACTTAACAATTGCAGTAAAAAAATTTATAGATGTATAATTAGTATGTCAGTAATACTTCTAACTTGGTATAGAAATCAGAATTTTTTTTCTATAAAACTGGAAAAATTGTAAAAATACAACCACTTAAGAACTCTGGAAATTAACAAAAGGCAAACAAAAAATTAAGCATTTATTTATGAAAAACTGCTAGCACTTTAAGTAAGAAAAGTGGGAGTTTTGCAGCCTTCTTACCTGGGGCTACACCCACTCCCTCCAGCTCAGTTGGTCAAAACTAGTTTTTCCAGAGCAGAGCTGGCTGTGAAAATCAGCAGCTGCATAGCCAGAGGGGCTGACTTCACTGGGAACAGAGAACAAAAATCCATGCCCAATGTCATTGTCAGTATAAATGGCAAACTTGGTAGGAAATAAACAGGAAAAAATCTGTAAGTCTGCTGAACTGGACTGTGTTTTGATTAGAGTGAGTGGCAACCAGACAGAAATTTGCAGAGCTGTAGATGAGACCACCAAACAAGGATCAGACAAAGTCTCTCTACAACCCTTATTGGCATGCTGTGTGCCGGTGTACAGGAAGCTCAGAGTCTATTAGTAAAAGTTGAAGCACACTTGAAAATGCCTGAATTTTGAATGTACTGTCCGACTCTCACACAGCTCCATTGTCAGAGTAGATACTTCATGGGCTAGAGGTGTTTGAACATAATCTTCTGATCAAGAATGTTGGCTAACCACTAAGCCACACACAGAAAAGTGTAGCTCCCAAGAAATCAGAATTTAAAAAAAAAAAAAGACTGGGAAAAAAAAATACCTTAGCAGAAACATTAGCAGATACACATTGCAGAGGAGGTTAAGTCTAGGCAGGTTACTAAAACAGCAACCCTCGGGCAAAAAATATCAGAATTCAGAGTTGTACAATATTTTGTTTTAAAATGTCTTGTTTCCAACACATAACTTTGAGGCATGCAAAGAAATAAAAATGTGGGTCATAGTCAGGGAGGAAAAATGGCCAGTAGCAGCTGACTCTAGTGTTGGACTAAGCACCAAGACTTCAAGGCTGCTCTTATAAATATGTCAAAAGAAAGAAGTAAAATCATATTTAAGTAATTTAAAGGAACATATAATGACTTACAAATAAGTCTTGATAAACTATAAAAAGATAATACTGGTCAACAAATTTTTACAAAAGTCATGATACTGAAATAAAATCAGTCATTTCCTATCAATTTGTATGTGCTCAACACGAATATGACAGTCAAATTCTAATTTTGGCTCTAGTATTTTTTGTAATCTGCAGTAAATTGATGTTTACATCACAAAATGCATGCCAATGCAATTTTCACAGCCACAGGCCTATGGTTAATACCTGTAAAAATCAAGTCATAGAATACTTCTTAGATTTCTTCGCTTGTCTCTTGTACAGCTGTTCAGGAATAAAATAGATGGAAGATGGTTTCCATTGTGGCAAAACACAGCCTTAAGACTCAGTTTCAAAGAGTCTAGAAATAGTCTCCATTCTTTGGGTCATGAGTGATTTCTAAGGCATTCATGAGGCCCTCAACATCGGAACAGAATACCAGAGTACTTTCCTTTCTAAAGAAAGGCTCCAACTGCTGGTGGCGCTTTCACTATAAAGTAATTGTGACATCTTCTTCTAGAAGAGTCCATAGTTGGAGTCTTGATCCTAGCAATTCTGCCTTGTTCTTGGATAAGTCCAAATCCCGAACCAGGTCATGTAGTTCTTCCTGTGTTAGTCTGTGTGGGGTTGATGATGCAGCACAGTGAAAATCTGGATCACTGCATGCTGATGGAACAGGAGAAGAACAGTTCTGCTCACCCTTGTCCTCATCAGATGAATCAAGAGAATATTCTGCTGGAGGTCCTGGAATAGGAAGTCCCTCACCATGTGGAACTGGTCTCAATGCAGACGGACTGTTTGGGTAGACTATTCTCAACTTCTTTTGCTTCGTTATTCCACCAGAAAGAGGAGGAACCAAGCAGAAGGAGCAGTCTTTTATGTGGTTGCTTGGCTCTCTCCACACCATGGGGACTGCAAACAGCATTGGTGGTCTTTTGCCATTTAACCACTGTGAAAGCTGTGTTGTACATGTAGCACAGATATATGCAGGGCCCAAGCCTTATTTTGGTCACCAACCTTGCTTCCGAGGTAAAGATGATAAGCCTTCTTCACTTGAGAAGTGATACTTTTCTTCCGATTGGCAAATGTCACTTCCCCACAAATAGAGCAGAAATTGTCCACGCTATGAACACACTTTCGAGGCATTACTGTTCTGTATTGTGCCTAAATGGATAAAATAATAACAGTTCTATGGAACAGTAGCTTAAACTGTCTTGCACAAAGTCTGAAATACTTTCAATGCTCAACCTTTCCAACAGGGCTTTATATAGTGCACTGCTGACATCAGCTTCCTTCAGCAACTGCCTGGCAGTAGTATTGCATTGCATCAGACAATGATGCAATCAACTCTGGATGATGTGTGCATGGTTGTATTAAGCAATGCGATGCAATATTACATCATTCTAGGCTGATTTAGGATGTTGTTGCAGTCCTACTGTATTAATTTACATGGTGAAACATAAACTGAATTATATGAAATATCTTCAAAATGAGAGCTAATAAAAAATTTTCAGGGTTATATTCATGTTCAGCACACCAAGGTACTAGAGATTAGGGCCTTTTTAAGTCAGTAATGATCGCAGTGTTGACCAGTGTAACCAAATGAAAATTCCAGGATCAAAAGTTATGGTAACCAAAATAAAATAGCCACTAGATTATCTTAACCATAAATATGAGGTGGTAGAATTAAGAACTTAAACCTGAAGATAGATCATTAGAAATTATCCAATCTGAAGAACAGAGAATAAAGATTAAAGAAAAGAAGAGCTTCAAATACCTGTGGGACATCATAAATACCAACCCATATGTACCAAGAATCCATAGGAGAGAATCCAAAGTAGAATAAACACAAAGAACTACACCTATACACATCACAGTCAAGCCACTAGTAGCCACAAAATATAAGAAAATCCTGAAGGCAGCAAGAGAAAATGAATCATATACAGGGGGAAAACCATATGAGCTTTGGGTGACTGCTCATCAGAAATACTGTAGACTAGAAAAAGATGAAATGACATTAAAAAAAAAAAAAATTTGTCAGCCAGGACAGTTCCTACATCAAGCAAAAACATCTTTCCAAAAATGGCAAAATAAATTCCCAGTTATATCTCTTAATTTTTTTCAAAAAATATGGTTGTCCGTAACAATAGTCATAATACTATATTATTGGTTTATAGCATATAGGGAAGTAATGTATATGGTAACAAAGTCATAAAGAAGGGAGGAGGAAATGAACCCATATTGGAGCAATTTTTATAAGAATTCAGTGTTAACTGTTAATATATGTATATTAATCCCAACCGCTAAGAAAGTAACTCAAAAAATACAGTTAATGGGCCTCCCCGGTAGCGCAGCAGTTGGGCGCTGCGCTGTGGAGCTGTTGGCCACGGGCGATGCAGGTTCCACGCCCAGCCGGGGAGATTCCCACATGGTGCAGCAGACCTCTCCTGCCTCGCCCGCTGCTCTCCTCAGCAGTGTATTTCTGATCTGCCTGTTCTGCTCCCCACTCTGTCTCTGGTGAACCCTCTCGCCACCCCGCACCTCTGGCCTGTACCCCAGCTTGTATGCATAAATAAATAAAAATTCTAAAAAAAAAAAATACAGTTAAAAATGAATAGATAAATATGTAAAGATAAGTATTTGGTACCAAAGAAGTCAATAAAGGAGGCAACATGAAACATACAGAAATCAAATGAGGAAAGTGAAGACATAAATTCAACCACATCAACAGTTACATTGAGCAAGTGTGCTGTTCTCCAGTCCAAACATAGAGATTGTCATGCTGGACTTATAAAATAAGACATGATCACACAACATGTTTTCATAAGAAACACACTTTAGATTCAAAGCACAAAGAGATTGAAAACAAAAGCTTGGAAAAGCTATATCATGCAAATAGTAACCATGAGGAAAACAGGATGACTATATTAGCATCAGACAAAATAGTCTTTAAGACAAGAAATAGTCATATAAATTAAGACATCATATTAATAAAAGGTCAGTAAATCAAAATACTTAATCTTAAATGTTTGTATATCTTAAAAAGAGTTGCAAAATACATGAAACAAACCAAAAAAAACCCTCTAGATAACTCATGTGTCTATGAAGAAATGTAATGGTAACTTTAGGGGCAAAAAAGGCAACCAAATGCCAATGCTTATACCTCTTATTTCAAAACTCACAGATGCAACTAAAATATTATTTGATCAGAAAGGTATGGAGTTTAACAGTTATATTTTAAAGATGTAAAATAAATGCACTAGGCAGCCATTCATGACAGCAATGTAATTTTGATCTGACTCCCTCCATTTTTATGTCTATCATCATATAACACATTATGTTTAAGATGTACACATACATTGCAAAATGATTACCACGACCATAGCTTTAGCTAATCCCACATCATGTCACTTAACTACTGTATCTTTCTTTGGTGAAAACATTTAAATGTACTCTTAATGACTATGGTGTTATACTATACATTAGATTCCCAGAAATTATTGATCCTAGAACTGCAGTTTTGTACCTTTGACAAAACAGCACCCAATCTCCCCCACCCCCAGACCCTATTAACCCCCATTCTACTCTTTCTGTGAGTTTACCTTTTTTGGATTCTACATATAAGGTATATCATGTGGTATTTACCACTCTCTGTCAGACTTACTTCACTTAGCAGAATGCCCTCAAGAATCACTCATATGGCAGAATTTCCTTCTTTCTCATGGCTGAATAATACTGCATTTTGTGTGTGTGTGTGTGTGTGTGTGTGTGTGTGTGTGTATACACATGGTATATATATACACATACCACCTCTTTATTAATTTATCTGTTGAGGGACACTTAAGTTGTTTCCATGTCTTGACTATTGGAAGTAGTGCTGCCATGAACCTGGGGGTGTAAGTGTCTCTTAGAGATCCTGTTTTCATTTTCTTTGAATATATACCCAAGAGTAGAATTGCTGAATCATATAGTGTTTTTGAGGTACCACAGCACTGTTCCACTGAGGATGCACCATTTTGTACCCCCCCCCCAACTGCATACAAGGGTCCCGTTTTCACTATATCCTCACCAGCACTTGTTATCTCTTACCCTTTTGAAGATAGACATTCTAACAGGTGCTGGGTGCTCATTGTGGGTTCTGTTTGCTCGTCTCCAATGGCTAGTAATAGGGAGCCCCTTTTATATTATCTCTTGGTGATTTATGTGTCTTCTTTGGGAAAATGTTCAATTCCTCTACCCATTTTTTTAATCAGTTTGTTTTTTGCTATTGACTTATTTGAATGTGAGTATTTTTACCACTCTGTAGGGTTTTTTTTTGTTTGTTTGCTTTCTTGTCTCTTTTACTGTCAAAATTGTTTGGTTTGCCCTAGTAGCATTTTTTAATTTTTGCTGTTGTTGTGCTTTTGGTGTCATATCCAAAACAATCATTGCCAATACCCATAATCAAGGAGTCTTTGCCTATGTTTTCTTTTAGGAGTTTTATAGTTTCAGGTTTTACAGGTCTTTGATCCCTTTCAAATTGTTGTGAATGGTTGTAGGTTGAGGGTCTGATTTCATTCTTCTGCATATGATGATATAATTTTCTTAAACAACTTATTGAAGACTATTCTTCCTCCACTGGGTATTCTAGGTTTCCTTATCAAGTATTAATTAGTCTATCATACTATGGTGGTTTATTTCTTGACTCTCATTATTTCTGGACTTGATTGGTTTATGTATCTTTTTTTTATTTCATTTTAATCACTGTCATTTTTAGTATAGTTTGAAATCAGGATGTGTGTTTCCTCCAACTTTGTTCTTGTTTGGTTATTCAGGGTTTTTGGTGGTTCCAAACAAATTTTAGGAGAGTAAGGAGAGTGGGAAGATTAGGATAAGAAGTGGGTTCTGCCAGGTATTGCTGGTGACCCAGAGGGATTACTCCAGGGGTGGGGGCTCAAGACACAAATTACAGATGGATGACAGGAGTGGCATCTCTAAGGAGGAATTTCTGTAAAAATGCCATTTGATTTTGGGGATTACATATTGAATTGAATCTATAGAAGGCTTTGGGTAGTATGGACATTTAAATAATATTACCCATGAATAGGGGGTATCTTTCCATTTGTGTCTTCAGTTTCTTTCATCAGTATCTTGTGGTTTTCACTGTAAACATCATTCACTTCCTGTTAAATTTACTCCTGTGTTGTCTTATTTTTGATGCTATTGTGAATTAAATTGTTTTCATTTTTTCCAGATATTTCATTATCAAAGTATAGGAATGTATATGTTTTCTGTGTGATGATTTATATCCCACAACTTTATACACTTCTTTGATTAATTACCAGTTTTCTTGGTAAAGTCTTTAGGATTTTCTAGATATAAATTCATATCATCTGCATAAAAAGACATTTTACTTGTTCTATTACAATTTAGATGCCTTTTGTTTATTTTCCTTTCTTGGGTGCTCTTGGAGCTACCAGTAGTATGTTGAATAAAAATGATGAGAGTAGTACCTTTGTCTTATTCCTGATCTTGGAGGAAAAACTTTTTACCTTTCACCAGCAACTATGATGGGAGCCATGGGCTTATCACATGTGGGCTTCATTATGTTGAGGCATGTTCCTTCTATACCCAGTTAGTTGAGAGTTTTTATTAAGAAAGATGTTGTAGTTTTGTCAAATGCTTTTTCTGCATCTGTTGAGATGGTATGATTTTTTTATCTTTAATTCTATTAACATGTTGAATCACATCTATTTCTGAATTCTTGGAATTAATACTGCTTAACTGTGGTGGGTAGTCTTCCAAGATATGGTTGAATTTGATTTGCTGATAATTTTTTGAGAATTTGTGCAGTTATATTTAGCAAGGGTATGCACCTTCATTTTTCTTATATTATTTTTATATGGCCTTGGCATCAGTGTAATGTGGGGCTCATAAAATTAGTTTGGTAGTATTTCCTCTTCGGTTTTTGGGAAGAGTTTGAGAGGAATACTTCAGCTCCACAACTTCTGCTTGGTTCTTTTTCTGTGATTTTTAAAAATTTATCATTTGAATCATTATTTTCCTGATTTCCTGTTGCATTGTCTTTCTGTGTTTTCTTATAGTTCATTGAGTTTCCTTAAAACAGCTATTTCAAAGTCTTTACCTGGACAGCTGCAGATTTACATGTGTTTGAGTACCATCACTGGAAAATTATTATAATTCTTGGATGGTGTTGTAGTAGCTGGATTTTCTGGTTTCTTGAAGCTTTGCATTTCTGTCTTCACATTTAAAATGGCAGTCACTTCCTAAGACTTTCCTAACTGCATTTGGGAGAGAGCCGTTTCCATCAGCCCAGGCAGAGACCTGAAGGTTCTCAGGCCTTCTGTGAGTGCCCCTGTTCCACACTTCTTGCTCCCTCTTGTGGCAGCATTCTTAACTTGTGTGTGGCTCTGGATCCTGCAAAGCACAGGACTGTACTTCTTTTGTTTTTTGTTTTTTTCCCCCAAACATGGCCCTAAATCTCAAATTTGTGGCTTGTCCCAGACATGCAGATTCAGCCAGCTTTCTCTTTGTGCTCACTGGAAGCCTGCCAAAACCTACGTGGGCCACTGTCAAGAGTGTGCAGAGAATCAGCTACAGGGTGTGGGTATGTGTGTGGTATGTGATGTGTGGCATGTGGAGAGTGCCTGTGGACCAGCTGGACTCGATCTGTGGATGAGTTGTTCCCTGTAACTTGTGGTCAAGCTCCCCTGTGGGATTTGTACCCCTTTAAAGTCCTCTGACAGTTCTATCTGCCACTCTCCCAACTCTTCCCACCCCTCCTGTCAGAGAGTTCCAGATTTAGTACTCTGGATGGAGAGGGAAATGAACCCGTTGGTAGCATCCTGCACAGCTGGGGAAGCAGGTGTTCACTCACCAGATCTCCCTGTTGCCTGCATGATAAATCCTGGCCAGGGAAGATATTCCTTGGCCCTAAACTGTGCTTCCTTGGGGGACAGGATGGCATGGGTAAAGTCAAATTATTCCTTTCGCTGTCACCAATGCATCCAAATTTATTTGTTTGTTTGTTTGGAGTACTGAAAGTTCTCTGGCAATTCACCATGCACAGAGGTTCTTATCTGTGAGTGATTGTCTAAGTCCGTGCTCTCTCGGGGCTCCCAGATCACAGCCTACGGGGGCTGGAACCAGCTGTATAGATGGCTGCAGGGTTCACAGCCAGTACTGAGGTCTGTCTACCTATTACCCAGTCCATGTGTGGGCAAAACTCCCCCCAGATCCCTTGGCATATGGTACTGGGTCCCACAGCTTCCTCAGCAGCACTTCTGTCTGTGATGGATACTGAGTTTTTGTTATTGAGGGTTAGGGCAAGAATGAAGGATTATGATGCTGGCATGATGCTGATGTCACTCCCTCTGCTCAATGTCTCCTTATACCCGGATATGATTCTGTGCTGACAGCTTTTTTCTTTTTGTACCTTACAAATTGCATCTGGCTTTCCTTATGTTGCTTGCCCCCTTGAAGCAAGGCCAAAGATAGAGATTTTTGAGTGACAGTGATTTCTTGGTTTTTACTCCAGGCAAGGTGGAGAGCTAGTGATGAGCTTTGAGTAAAAGAGGAATGAAATAAATCAAAACGAGAGAGAGGTAGGGAACTGAGATTGTGCATAAGGGAGAAAATGCAGTGATTGGCCTTAGAATTTAAAGTCAGGAGGGAGGTAACTGAGGAGAACAAGGGTTAGTGGAAAGGTGGAGAAAACAACATAGTATAGGCTTTCAAGACCACTGTTAAAGTAAACTTAAAGACAGATGTAGATGATTGGAAATTGACAATATGGAATATTGACAATATTGTCAATATGTTATGGTCATTGGTAAAGATAAAATCTGTAGTATGACCTTGGAGGAGATGAGGTTGAGGAAGGGATGAGTCAGTTTATTAGGATCAATTATACTGACATCATCAAGATCCATAACAGGAGTATGTTGGGGAGGTTGACAATTAGTCAGGAGTTAGTCTTCAGGAAGTGATGGGATATAAACACTAGGTTGCTAGGTGACTATCATAAGGAAGAGGAGTAGACATCACGATCAATGATGTAACATCAAAACCAGATGATATTAGAGAGGGGGGAGGGAGAGTTAGCTACAAGCACCAAAAAGGAGCAAGAAGGACACTGCCGCCACCCCCAGATCTGCTGGCAAGAGAGATGTAGAAGAGAAAACAGCCTTGATTTGAGAAAACTGTAAGAGCAGCAGTATCCTTAAAGGAGAGTCAGCTTTGAGAGAAAGAAGATAAAGGAAACACTCAGAGAATTGGATAGTGACTTCCAAAAGGCACATTGAAGTAGTTTCAGGCTGTGTAGAAGGGAAATGTGGGGTCAGAAAAAGTGATAGGTAGGGTGATATAAGTACTGGAGCCTGGGAGATGAGCAATGAACCAGGAGACCTGGGAATTTTGAGGAAACAAACACAAATGATGCTAAAATGCAAAATGAAATTAGCCTTAATGGTAGTGGTGGGGAGATCCTGCTAGAGACACTGGACTTTAAGGGTCTCACCTGAAACACTGCTTGATGCTAAATAGCAGCAGAGACCACGCAACACCAAGCAAGAGGAGCTCCTATGTGTGGAAGCATGGTTTTTGGAGCACAGGAGTACCATAAAAAAAAATAGTTAGAAATTATATAAATAGGAAATAGGGTGACTTCTTATTGCCGAGTAGCCCGGAGACTTTGAATTTAGTTTTAAACTTTGAATGGCAGCATGGGAATTAATTGGAGATTATTGAGTAGAGTAGCAAAAAGATGAAAGTTGAGTTTAGGAATACTGGTATGGTCGTGGAGGGCATTGACAATGGAGGGTGAGGAAGAGCAAGTAGCTACAGTAATTCAAGGCTGAAGCTATGAGGATGGGGACCAGAGGCCATTTATGCATGAAGAGAGAAAGGAGTGACTTTGGAGGCATGTTGAGTGGAGAATATGTTGGACATTAAGGAGGTTAAGAAAAAAGAGTGTCAGTACTGACTCTGAGGTTTCCATTTTGAGTAATTATCCATGCAACAGTAAGACCTCCAAGTAGATACATTTTGTCAACACTTAGAGATACAGGACTAGCTTTAGTTGGAAATGGCTGTTACCCATACTTGGTAGATTCTAAAGGGATGACAAGAGCATTTAATGTAATCTAGTCCCCCTTCCCCACCGGAAATTGTATTGAAAGCAGTATTTCAGCTTCTAGTGTTTTTCCTTTCTTTTCCATATGGCTGGGTGAAATGTCATTGTCCTGTTCTTTTCCTGTGTTTTGTTTGACTTTGAGACAAAGGACATGCTTAGGGGACATTTGGTGCCTGCAGAACCTAAAGCATTTGCAGGGGGTAGGGTAGGGTCACAAATTAGGTTCCAGTAAGGACGAATTCAGCATGGAGAGGCACTCCTGGATCTCGTGATTGCTCCTGTGCCACCTTTTCTACCCACAGCCTCAGCTTGGCAGGCTGCCTGGAGGTCAGGAGGGACCAGGCAGCCATGCTCCTTTTCCAGTTCAATAGACACAGTTGTTTGGGAGGGGAGAAAGAAAGAGGGGAAGCAGATTATGGGAGAGACTGCAGTGAGAGAAAATGACTGGTGCTAGAAAAATTAGAATTAGAAAGAAAAAGTTGTGTGAATTGGCCATAATTAAACAGAAGATGTATTAAATTTTAAAACCACAAGATCTTAAAAAGTAAGTTTGCCGCTTCATATCACAGACTCACTCTAGTTTCCTGTTCTAAGTTCCACTCATCACGCATGCCTGTTTTGTGCTGGTGGCTTAGAAAGAAGAAAGGTGCTTCCTCACTTTGGCCCAGGATGTGTGACAGTTTTCAACTTGCATGGCTACTTTGCTCCATTTGTCTAGAGTGCCTAGAATGCTGTATAAAGATAGGTTGTAAACCCATGTCTGGGTGCAGGAGGCAAGAATGTTGAAATCAATAAGTGATGTTTACTGTGGATGTAGGAAGATCCATCAGTCCCTCAATCGTCATGCTTTTTTTTTTTTTTTGTATTGAGGTGATGTTGGTTTACAACACTGTATATGATTCAGAGGTACAAGTTCATACTTCTTTAGATGTATGTCACCACACCACACCCACCACCAAAGCGCTAATAATCCTTCCTCCCTTTGCCCTGCCTCACCCCCTCGCCATCTAGTATCCTCAGCTCTGTAGATTTTAGGATTTGTTTTGGTTTAGTTTTGTCAATTCCTTTTTTTCCCTCTCTCTTCCACATTTGAGTGAAATCATCCAGGGTTTGTCTTTTTCATTCTAATTTCACTTAGCATATTCCCCTCAAGTTCCATTCATGTTGTCACAAACGGCAAGTTTCTTTTTTATATACCTGAGTAATATTCCATTGTGTATATCTTAATTAGCACATCTTAATTCACTCATCAGTCTTTGGGCACTCAGGTTGTTTCCATAACTTGGCTGTTGTAAATGAAGGTGCAGTGAACATTGGAGTACATGTATCCTTTCAAATTAGTGTTTTTACACTCCTCAGGTCGATATTAGGAGTGGAGTTGCTGAATCATTTGGCAGATCGATTTTTAATATTTTCAGAGACCTCCACACTGTTTTCCATTGAGGCTAGACCCATCTACATTCCCACCAATAGTGTATGAGGGTTCCTTTTTCTCCATACCCTCACCAATACTGTTTCTGGTTTTTTCTTGAATATGGGCCATTCTAGTAGGTGTGAGATGGTATCTCATTTTGGTTTTGATAAGTTCTCTAAGTGGAAAACTCTTCTTTCCAATTCTAATGATACTGTCACAACTTGTATCATTTTCTTTCCTTTAGAAGCCTTTCTGATGACTCCAGATGATGAGTTCACAGAGAAGTGCTCTGTGTGCTTGCCAAGGACCCACAGACTTTTTAGTCACCAGAAGCCTGAAGCCCGAAGGAGTGCTCAGGTCTTACCTCCTACCAGCTAGGCGTCATGATTTTGATCAGCCTGCTTGAGTTCTGGCTGTTTGGCCTCACTGTTGATGCAATGGTGGGCCAATGGGCAAGGGAGGCAGCTGAAGACTACGCTGTCAGTATCACAGCAGATGACTCATCAATAAGACTGGCCTCAGTGAGAGGGGGTGCATATGCATTTCCCACTGACCAAGAGGATTCTGGGATCTCAGCTCTTTCCAAGCTGGAATTGATACCAGAGGTATCCAATATGGTAAGCCAGTGGCAAAGACCATTAGACTATCACAGGCTCTGAGCAGGCCCTAGCAGCCAGGGACAATTCCATATCTACTACCCTTTGATCATGACAAATGGAGTATCATCATCTGAACTGAGTATTCTAGATTATTAATAAGCCATCAATCAGAAGCATGCAATGCCTTTGACATTCCTATATTAAATAGTTTATATATTAAAAAGTAATTAACACTTGTCATTAACAAGCTATTACCAACATCAGGAAGAAGTTTATGTAGTTTATGTACCAATTCATTGAGATAGACAACTAATTTGAAATATAGCTATAGGAAGGAAAACACTAAGTTACCACTTTTTATGGACTATGGTGAAGGGCTGTCAGTGCTTTGGTATTGGGAAAATTATGGTGACCACACCTGAGGGGAGAAATCCTATATTGTGGGAAAAAAAACAAAACAAAACAAGGATGTAAAATAATGATATGTCATTAATATAATGACTAAAGTACCACTGTTTGTGAATAAAATGGTTAGACCTAGAGTACAAGAGGATAGACTGAAATGGTTTCTTGAATGGATGACAGTCATGTCATCAAATTAAAATAAAGACATAGGAATGGAAACATACGATCACTACTACTTAGGTGGTTTAAACATCCTTTTAAAATCTTATTTATGCTTTCTTAGTTTTGCACAAATCTGCTTCACAATAAAGCAAAAATAAACTTGGCTACACTTATGTTAATGGTTTTACATGAAAATATACTAGAAAAATGTAAGTTTTAAAAGACATCTTTCAGTATTCCTTAATATATAGAAATATTGAATCCTGTTGTACACCTGAAATGAATATAACATTGTATATCAATTATAGATCAATTTTAAAAACAGCATTTCTGAGGTTGAGAATAGGTTGAACTAAGGGCAAGGCTGAAATTCAGCCAGCTGCAGGAGTCTAGCTCTCCAGTCCTCTCTCCCCAGTCCCCAGCCCTTCTTCAAACTCCTTTCCCTGCCTTGCTATTACCCGCCTGACAGAGCAGGGGCAGCTGGGCCAGGACTGGCCCCTTCAGGCCTTGCTGCACTGTGCACTGCTGAGCCAGGGGACATAGTTAGGGATGGGGTTGTGATTACTTGTTTTATGTAGAATCTAAGAAGTGTTCTAATTCAAGGGAAACCCATCTTTCACAAATAGCAATCTTCTCGGTTTGTCAAGAAGATCAGTTCTTTTATCCTGGTTTCAGCCAGAAAGATTCCATTCAACAGCGGGGTTCACCTTTTATTTTCATTTGAGAGGTGTTTGCTCAGTATGTCATCTGTGTCTGCTGGTTTGCCTCTTTAAGCAGTATTTATAAGTTTACATTAATACTATGGGACTCCATACAGCTTTTATTTATTTTTTTTAAAGATTTATTTATTTATACATACAAGCTGGGGTACAGGCCAGAGGCGTGGGGCAGTGAGAAGGCTCACCAGAGACAGAGTGGGGAGCAGAACAGGCAGATCAGAAATACACTGCTGAGGGGAGCAGCGGGCAAGGCAGGAGAGGTCTGTCGCACCATGTAGGACTCTCCCTGGCTGGGCGTCGAACTTGCATCACGTGCTGCCAACAGCTCCACAGCTCAGCGCTCAACTGCTGCGCCACCAGGGAGGCCCCTCCATACAGCTTTTAGGGCAGTTTCTCCTTCTATTAAAATACAGGAACCATATTCTACTTTTCATTTTATGGCATCCACAGCTCACAGCCATAAGGAGTGTCTATGACTCAAGCACTTCCTTGTTATTCCATGAATTCTTGGGATGTTGCAAAATGCCTTGTGAATGACACATAAGAGGGACATTAAGTAGTGAGAGGAAGGCTCTCCTGTACTGAGCAGTCTTCATGGCAGTCAGTTGTGTGTGGATGCTTATATAGTCGAAAGAATATTGACTCCTGCTTCATCAATCCTCCCTCTCAAATCTGTGAAAACTGAAATTTCTCATTAGGCCACGAGGTGGCAGATTAATTGCAGAAGTGAACTAGTACAAAAGCAACAGAGAAATTTCTTCAGCTAAAGTGAAATAAATATCCCACCCGACTTACCAATCCATACAGGTAGACTCCTCAGAAGTTACACTTGATAAAAAACACAATGGCTTTAAAACATTTAAGTAAATATTTTATTCCTTTGGAAAAAAAAAAAAAAGACCTGAAGTCCTCTACCCACTCTCTAAGGATCTTCTCGAATGCACAGCTGGCTTGAATGCTAGCAAAGGACTCTCACCGAAGCCCTAGAAATGACTCTTGGCTCAAGAATTATCACTCCTTTTTCCTTATCATTTAATTGGATTATATACTTTGCTTCTTCCTTTTCAGTGTCCTTAGACACTAATTGTTGAATTACACTGCCCACCTTGGCTAGAATTGGTGTCTTTTGCTCCTACCTGCTCCCCCTCTCTTGTAATCTCCCGCCCCCCTTCCAGCCCATGTTAACCAGGGTCACATCCTAACTGCCAAAATTGGCATTGTCACTCTCATGTTTAAAAGTGCAGCTCACTAGTATGGGATCAATGCAGATCAGATGCCAAGGCCTTAGCACACAAGTTCTTTCCAACCTGGCCATGTACTGCTCTTTATACAACACACATCCATACACAACAACTACAACACAGATATTTGGGCTGTGTGCCAAACTTGCCAGGGTTTCCATGTCTCTGAGTTTGCATATACTGTTCCCTCTATATAGAATGTTCTTCCTCCCTATCTGTGTCTGGCAAATATCCAATTCTGTGTGCCTTGTTTGATGGTTTAAGTTGGGCATATGCTAGTCCTGCCTGTTTGACCTTAGTACTGTGTGCTGAACTTCCCCTGAAATCATGCCATTAGTATACAAATAAAGGACTTCGCCGGTCTCTCTCCCACTTAATGGAATCTCTTCGAATGCAGGGAATAGAATGAGTGGTAGGTAGGATGTTATTTATTTCCCAAATGAAATTCCAGAAAACATGGAGAAGCTGCAATATCCTTTTCTGGTGTGCAGTCTGGTCACCCACAAGACTGTAAGGAAATGGAAACTGCAGGACTCTGGGCCTAGAAAGCCATTGTTTTGACAGATACAGTCACACATCGCTTAACAGTAGGGTGCCTTCTGAGAAATGCATCTAGGTAATTTTGTTGTGTCAGGGTCAGGGTCATAAGGTGTACTTCTGCAAACTAGTGGCACAAACTACACCGTGCATGTGTAGCGTAGGGGACCACTGTCATGCATGTGCTCTGCCACTGACCAAAATGGCTTAAGCAGAGCTTGGCTGCAATACAGATGCCTTCCTCCCTAGGGAGCCTGGGGAGGGGAGGGGAGCAGAGTAGCCGCTGGACAGTCAGAGGGCTCCAGAGTCCAAGGGCAGGGAGAGCCATTGGAGTTTTCGGTATTCCACTCAACAGAGAAATGTGGAGACTTCACCCCAGTGATGCCTTTCCCCACCTTTTCTAACTCCGCCTGCTTTGTCTTCTCCGATGCAATGGATGGAGCCTGCGTGTTTCATTTTAACCAGGAAGGATTTTCTGAGGGTGCTTAGCACTGAGAGTTTTTAACAGCTCTCATTTATTGTCACTTGACTAGTTACAGAATGTTTTAGAATGAGGGCAAAACTGGACATTTATGCTGAGCTAAGCTGACTGGTCATTAAAAAATGGAAAACTGTTCTACCCTGGGCCCCTCTTATAGTATTGTTGATTTGTAATATTTTCAGAAGTTTCTACAATAACAGTTCAGTTTACTACTAAGAAATCTTTTTGTGATGTGGCTCTTAGTGGAAAGTATGGCTGCTTCCATGCCCATCACAATTTTAATGGAAGGAAACATCAAAAACTAAAAATTTAACAAGCTATTGACCTACTAATCCTGGTTAGCCTTCTGATATGAACTGATATCCTACTGTGAATAATCCAGTATTAGTTTTGTCTTTTTGTTGCTCATTTTAACATAGCAAATGTTGACCATAGAGTAAAAATAGAAAAGAAAATATTTCAGACTTCACTCTACCACTCTTTTTTTTTTTCGATATTTTATTTATTTTTGTTATTCGTATCTTTTACATTATTGTATGTTCCCCATAAGTTACCACCACCTCTTCACCCATGGAGCCATCACCACAGTCCTCCGTGCTCCCCTCTTCCCCCCTTCTGAGCCTTCCCCCTCCCCTCCTTCCCTGCTGAATGTCGCTTTCTTATTTGGCTCCCCTATATTCCTGTTATAAGTGAAACAATTCAATAATTTTCTCTTTCTTTCTGGCTTATTTCACTGATCATGATCCCCTCTAGGTCCATCCATGTTGCTGCGAATTGCATGTGTTTGTCTTTTTTGAATGCTGAATAGTATTCCATTGTGTATATGTACCACATCTTCTTGATCTAGTCATCTATTTTGGGACATTTGGGTTGTTTCCATACCTTAGCTATTGTAAACAGTGCTGCAATAAACATGCGGGTGCATGTATCCTTTCGGATTAGTGTTTTTTGTGTCTTTTGGGTATTTTCCCAGTAGTGGTATTGCTGGGTCATATGGAAGTTCCATTTCTAGCAGTTTGAGGAAACGCCATACAGCTTTCCATAATGGTTGGATCAATTTGCATTCCCACCAGCAGTGTAGGAGAGTTCCTTTTTCTCCACATCCTCTCCAACATTCGTTGTTGCCTGTTTTATTAATATGCACCATTCTCATTGGCGTGAGGTGGTATCTCATTGTGGTTTTAATTTGCATTTCCCTGATTATAAGTGATGTTGAGCATTTTTTCATATACCTGTTGGCCATTTGCTTTTCTTCTTTGGAGAAGTGTCTTTTTAGCTCTTCTGCCCATTTTTTGACTGGATTGTTGACTTTGTTTTTTTTTTGAGTTGTGTGAGCTCTTTGTAGATTTTTGTTATCAGTCCTTTATCGGTTGTATTGTGTGCAAAGATCTTCTCCCAATTAGTAGGGTGTCTGTTTGTTTTGATTATTGTCTCTTTTGCTGTACAGAAGCTTTTTAGTTTGATGTAGTCCCAGCTATTTATCTTTTCTTTTACTTCCTTCGCTATGGGGGAAGTGGTTTTAAAGATTTTGCTGAGTTGTATGTCATGTAGAGTTTTGCCTATTTTTTCTTCTATAAACTTTATGGTTTGAGGTCTTATCTCCAGTTCTTTTATCCATTTTGAGTTGGTTTTTGTGCATGGTGTGAGGTAGTGGTCTCACTCTACCACTCTTGACTGTGTAACTTTGGCAAAGTTATGTAACACTGCTGAGCCTCAGTTTCCTCCTCTGAAAAATGGTAGTAATAATTGTTTTACTCAACAGAGGAGGACGCTATGAGGTTCAGAATGAGAAACAGGTTTTTTAAGATGCTCTAAAAATATCTCTAGTAATAATACTAATTTCATGACTATAAATTAACGCTGCTAGAGGGGGAGGGAGGGAACAAGTGGAGGAGGAGACCCAACAGTCTAGGAGAAAAGGCTGTGGGTGCTTTAGTGGTGGGTGTGGTGTGGAGCCATGCAGCTGAGGAGCTGTGAGCCTGTTCCCCCAAATCATACCGAGTATTGTAAACCAATGTTATCTCAGTAAATAATTAATAATAATTTTTATTTCCTGGCTTATGAAAGGGGATGGAAAAATTGAAAGGAAATGAAATCAAAATATCTTGGTAGTTTATTTTCATGAGACATGATCAAAATTACTTTCATGAGATGTTGGGACATTTGCCCTTTCAACTACACTTTATAGAAAGCAAAAATGGAAGGCAAAATTTTAAAACAAAATCTTTGTGTTAAGTTATGTAAGGTCAGCCCCAAGGGAAGAAATGATTTGTCATACTAGGCCATTCTACTCTTTCCTCAAGCTGACTTCCCTCTGTAAATCTCACCACCTCCAAAATTTCCTTTTACGCTGTAGAAAATGTAACCTCATGTTCATTCAACAGTTCATAGCTGCATTGGCTCCTGCCTGTGGCATGTGAGTAGGTCTGTGCGGTGAAGTTGCCTCGCAGGACTCCCATTCAGGGTTTCACACCTGCCTTGCCCTTGGTCCTGAGCTGCGCCCCCATTGGGACAGAGCCAAGGGATGACGCAGACCAGGTCACGTTGAGACGAGGCCCTCACAGCAGCACTTGGGCACAGCGCTCCAGGGGCCTTGTGAGTGTGCCAAGCAGAGAAATGAGTCTGCAACTCCCCAGCCATGACAGAGGCAGCCCGGTCATTCCTCCCACATCAACCTTCAGGAAAATTCTACCAATTCACCCTCACACTGAGGGCTCTTACCGGGGGCTGGGAACACTCAGGTCTGTGTGACACCAAGAGGGTGCTCTGGAGATGGCCACTCAGCGCTCCAGAGCCTTGGATGCAGGCTTTGTCCCGGGCCCTCCTTGTCCTTAGCTCAGTGAGTGGAGCCCAGAGCAGTGAGCTCCAGAGTAGAGGCATCATGGGAAATCCACTGCTCTTGTTCCACTTTTCTGTGTTCATTCCCCTTGAGCAATTTGTTTCATGCAAGAGGCTATACTTATTTCCAGGAGAAAGGGGTTCCTGTGAGTTAAGCACAAGTGTAGTGAGGGGCTTCTTAGCAAATTCCTGGAGAACTAACACCAACAGTTTGAGGGGAAACATGGCGTGCTCGCTCACTTAGTTATTAGGTTCTCTGGGGATTCCCACCCTCAGAAGTTGCTTTCTGGCAGATCTCTAGCTGGAGAAGGAGGTGCGCATCACCACACAGCATGGCATGTATGCAAATGGGGTGTTGTTTCTTAGTTTTATTTTTCTTCAAGAGGAAAGCCTGGACTAGAAGTAGGTAGAGGGAAGGGAGAGCTGGTGATTCTGAGAAGCTTTTAGGTGTAATTATGAAGATGCCATAATTCACATGGAAACTTTCAGCTCTTCCCCAGGATGCTGGCAAGGACGGCCTTGTTTGCTGACAAACCTGTACCTGGGCGTCCACAGTCTCACTTATCTGAAACAGAAACTGAAGGCAGCCTTGGGCATTAAGAGTATGACTGTACAACCATAATCTTGAGAAACAATCCAAAATCAGAAAAACACAACAGATTAAGGAAGGAGCTGGAAATCTGATATCTTTAGAGGGCACTGTGTATTCTTAAGGGAACTTTAGTTGCTGAAAATTTCTCAGCCTTTTTTTTTTTTTTTACAAAATATGTTTTCAAACATTTACAAAAGTATAGGGGATAGTTTGACTTTCTCCAATGGACCCATCACCCATCAACAAAAACTGCCAACTTAGGACCAACCATGTTTCAATTATGTACTTACCCATTCTTTAGGTTATTTGGAAGCAGATTCTAGAAATCATATTTCTTCTGTAAATGTTTCAGTCTATCTGTAAAATATAAAGACTCTGCTTTTCAAATACAATTCTATTAAATCTAAAATGTAATAACTTTTTGATATCAGTAAATACTCAGTTTCAAGGTTCCCATTATCTCATAAATGTCGTAAGTGGCTTGATTTTGTTGTTTTGTTTGCTTCTGTCTAAAAGTGTGTTTAAAAACAGATTGCTTGACTCGGGATCCAAACAAGGTCTACAAGGTCGTTCTTATTTCACTGCTTTGACTCTTACACCTCTTTTAACCTATAGATTTTCTCTCCATTTCTTCTTTTTTTAATATATATATTGTTATTTATCATTTCTTTTTTTCTAATACACTTTATTTTTAGAAATGTTAGGTTTGCAGTAAGATTGAGAAGATGGTACAAAGATTCTCATAAGCCTCATACCTCATTTCCCCTATTATTAATAGTATACTGCATGTATTACAATGAGTGAACTCTATGGAAACATTAATGTACTCATATTTCCTTGAATTTTACTTACTGCCCTATTCCATTCCAGAATTCCATCCTGAACCCCACATTACCTTCAGTCATTGCTGCTTTTTAGATTCCTCATAGCCAGGACAGTGTCTTAGCTTCTCTTTGTTTTTGATGGCCTGGACAATTTTGAAGAGTACTACTCAGATAATTTGTAGAATGTCTCTAATTTGGCATTTGTCTAATGTGTTTTTTTTTTTTTTTTTCATGATTCTATTAGGGATCTGGGTTTTGGGGTGGAATACCACAGAGGTAAATTCACATGACATCATACAAGTGTGCATACTACCAGTGTGACTTGTGGTTGATGTTGATCTTGGCCCCCTAATCGAGGTGATATTTGTCAGAGATATTCATTGTAAACTTACTCTTTTTTCACTTTCTCCATACTGTGTTCATGGGAAAGAGGTCACTGTGCACAGTCCATTTGAGGAATGGAGAACTAGGAGCCATTTCCTTGAGGGTGTTCAAGAGATAAATCATTTAGAACGCCTTCATATGGGAGGTTAATCTATTCTTCCCCATTTATTTATAGCAGTATCAGAATTAACTAAAGAAAGTAATTTTATCAAGTACAATACAACATTATAAAATGTAGTTCCTTTTGCACTGCTCTTATAAACTTCACTCATTTCCAAAGTTACTTTGTAACTTGGCAGTTGAGTTAAATATACCACCCCCTCTGCTCAGGCATCTCTCCAAGAGCAAGCTACACCTGTGTCCATATAGACTTACACCCAGTGTTCATGGCACCTTTATTTGTAACAGTGAAAAACTACAAACAATTCAAAGTATCTATCAATAGATGATATTGATATACTAAACAGTGAAATACTACTTAGCAATAAGAAGCGAACTATTGATAAATATGTTTGAATCTCAGAATGATTATGCTGAGTAAAAGAAGGTAGACACAATATAGATTACATGAATACACTTATGTAAAATTCTAGAAAGTACAAACCTATCTATAATGACAGAAAATTGATCAGTAGTTGCCTGGGGATGGAGGGAATTAGGGAAGGGGCAAGAGAAGGGGATTAAAAAACTCAGTGCTCAAAGATGAGCATTCCAGGGCATGCGGCAGAGCCTGGAAATGCACTTTTCACCAGACCTTCAGTGGCACAGACGCTCTGCTGTTCACTGACTACACCTGGGGAGAAATTAACCAGAGACTTGCCTGCCAACTTGGCCATGTTCTTTACAATAGTCAATAGCTTGTTCCTAATTTTAGACATTATTTGAATACTTTCAAATCTTCTAAAGCTCTTCTCGTTTGTTTATATAAAGTAAATAGAATTGAAGAACCAGAGAGAAGTCCATACTGGCATCTCTAATACTAGTCCTGCAGTACGACTTACTCTGTTCTAATTTTTTTTGTGATCTCTTTCTACTGTTGTGAGAAACTTAGCTTTTAGTATTATTACTATTTTACTTATTTGCTCAATCCCAGAATAGCTTCATAATTACTAATCCTCTGTGAAAAGCAAAATTTCATAATAGAATATGTAATGTTTATGTCCAGTTATTTTTTACATTGTTATAAAATATAGCCAAAATACTGTTTTGTTTTGGTTTTTGGTTTTTTTTAAATTTTTATTGTTATTTATGTCTTTTACATTTTGTATTCCCCTTGGGTAGCCCACCACCAATTCACCCGTGATCCATCTCCATGGTCCCTTGTATTCTTTTCTATTCCATTTTGTGCCCTTATCCTCCCCTCCCCCCCCC
>PVIJ01006073.1:0-96109 GCA_004024925.1 Scalopus aquaticus
TGAGGTATGTTCCTTCTATCCCAAGGATTTCAAGGGCTTTTATCATAAATGGGTGTTGCACTTTGTCAAATGCTTTCTCAGCGTCTATTGATATTATCATATGGTCTTTATTTTTCTTTTTGTTGATGTGTTGGATTACATTGATTGATTTTCGGATGTTGAACCATCCTTGTGTCCCTGGAATAAATCCCACTTGGTCATGGTGTATTATCTTATGGATGCATTGTTGGATCCTATTGGCCAAGATGGAGTGCATCTTAAGGAAGTTTGTTGTATGTATCAAACCTAATTACTATCTTCTTGCTTGCTAAAATGTAAATGTCTTGACTTCCAAGGATCTCTGTTCCATATCCAGGCTGACCATCATGCGTGTTCATTCCTTCACAATAGTCAACAAACAACTGAGTTCTGGAAGTTGGATAAGTTAAATTGTTTCTAACATTTTTCCCCCCAGTCAAAAAAGAGTTGAGGCACTCAGGTGAAGGGGGGAAAGTGGGAGTGACAGAGTGCCTCCACCACCAGCCTTTAGACCTACAAGAAAACTCCTCAGTACCTCAGAGATCCTAAGTTCCCAGGGGACAGTTTAAATATCATTGATGTGGCTGTTAACTTCATCTAGGGATGTGAAATGGGCCCTGGAGCATGTCAGTGACCACTGACCTGACAATGTCAGTATCCAAAACAAACCCTTTGATGTCCAGATTCTGGGTTCCTTCCCATGTGTCCCCAACTTCTGTAAAGTCTTGCCAGACTTCTGTCTGAACCCCTGAGGTTGATCCCTCTTTCTCCTGTGTTAGAGCATATGACTTAGCCAGTTGGATTTCCAGTGTGATATATTAGTTGAATCTCCCATACTCCTGAGCAGGAATTAAGGCAACATAAAGGCCTTCCAGTTCTGCATTTCACAAGTTGAGCCAAGGTTTTATATTTCTTGCATTAATGATCAGCTCCTCTGGCTTTGAGGAATTTTTTAATTCACAATTTTTTCTCCTTGCTGCTAAAAGACTCTAGCTGGTGGCAAAAAGAATGACGTTCTAGGTTGAATAATACCTGAGAAACAGAGTCATTCAGTGATGAATTTGACAGCTTTTTATTGCAAATGGATGTAATTGTGAAAATACAGTCATTTTTCTTCTAAAAAAATGTCATATTTCACACACACACCCCCCAAAAAAACTCAGTGACTTCACCTGAAGAAGTTTTTGTCTGCAGAAAAACTAGCTCTCATATTGCATTCATTGTACTGAATTGTTGCATCTCTCTCTTCCAAAAGAGAATGCCTTAAAATCAGGAACCATGCCAGAAAGTTTCACAGTTTTGAATTACAAAATTTAGCAGTTCATAACAATTACAACATAGTAAAAGCAATAAGATGAGAATACTTTGTATCCTAATTGACATAAACATTTACTTCCCCGGGGCAAGTGGCTATTTCATGGCATAACTTTTTGCATATGACACTCTGGAAAATTGCTTGCTTAACCATAGTAATTCACTTTTGAACCTGCTTTTATGGATGTACAAAAATGTTAAGGGTATTTATATTATTATAGTTTATGTCATATTCATTTGATATCCCCAGCCCTTTACAAGTTCCTAATGTGTAGTAGGTGCTAAAAGTTTGTTAAAGGACAGTGAGTGTTCTTGTCACCCATTGAACAATATAATATTAAAGATAGGAAGAATTTAAAAAGCAGCCTTTCCCCTACTGTCTTAACTATTTTCAGGGTAGAAATTGAAGGGGGGGGGGGGTTGTGCAGACAACTTACTCTGCACCCTTTCTCCTTTCCTCCCTCTTTCGGTATACTCTGATCCTATAATTCATGCTAATGAATTATAAGAACATACTAAACTGTTCTTACTTCCTTAAAATGATTTTTCCCCAAAACCTTAAAATTGGATATAGGATTCAAGATGAAGTAACAGGGACTGGGCTTATCTTCCTGCATTAAAAAAGTTAAAAGTCAGACAAAATATGTCCAACAGTGGTTTTTAGACATTGGCTATTAGGCAGCACAGAACAGTGAATTCTGAGAAATGGAAACAAAGGAGGTGAGTCCCATAATTGTCCCCGATGCCTGCCTGGAGAGATTTTTCAGGCCACAGCACAGGGAGAACCCAACTGGAACCTGGTCATCTTCCTGGGTTGAGCCGATGTAGCTGGGAGGTGAGAATGGCTAAAGCTCACAGGGCAGAGACTGCCAGAGAGGAGCCACAGGAGGGAAAACCCTGGAGGTATGCAGAGGATCCCCCTCAAGTCCTCAACTGATAATGAATTGATCAGTACATGTGAGTGGAGAAATTACCTAAGTCCTGGGAAAGAACCACCAGAAAGGATTAAGAGAAATAGTACTTGGAGCTCATACACAGCAGAGAATTGTTTTTGTTCCCACCTGTGGGAGTGCAAAAATCCTTGTGATTCATTGGACATCAGGTAAAGTATTCAGTGTTTGTTGTCTTAGTATAGGACAAAGCTAACCTAGGCTAAAAGCAAGCCTCAAGAGAATCCAGCTGTTTACAAACAACTTTTGTCCTAGACAAAGCTCAAAAATATCTGTAGGGATACAAAAATATCCAGTACTCAATAATGTGAAATTAACGATGTTTGGTGTCCATTTAAAACTTATCAGGCATGCAGAGAAGCAGGAAAATACAAAAAAAAAAAAAAAATTGGCTTCCAGGCGGCGAGAGTGCCTGGCTGCGTCACAGGTAGCTGGCACTCCTCGGCTACCTCCCATGGGGCAGGGCGGCCTCAGCACTGCTGACTCAGTGGCTCAAAAGCGCAGAAAATTCCACGAACATCCCCTGGAACTTCTTTGCAGTTTTACCCCCACCTACGTAATGCTGACACCTCTTCATGGTGAATCTGGAATTGTGGTGTGTGGTCTTGGTGCCCCACCCAGGTCATGCAGTGGAAGTCTGCAGCACGCTATACCAGCTTCACAGAGGAGAACCCAGTGTGGAGCTCAGACAGATGCTCTGTTTGTGCCATACCTGTCTCACTACTGAGGGGTGACCAGAGTGCTTCCTGCATTCAAGACTCCATGCCTAAGTGCCTATGATCCTTTTGCCCTGGCAGGACCTTATTTATGCTGGGAGTCTCAGTTTCTCTTCCTACAGTTGTTTTTGTGCCAAAACACTATATTTCTTCCTTAATAAATACAAAAAAACTAATCTCTGGAAACAGACCCAGAAATCCTACAAAGGTACATTAAAAAGTTATAAGTATTTTGTGTAAGTTCAAGAAGGTATAGAAAAGATTGAATATATTAAGTAAAGACCTGAAAGATTTTTTTTTTAAGATTTATTTTTTATTTATTTATGCATACAAGAACTGGGGTGTAGGCCAGAGGTGTGGGGGGTAAGAGGATTCACCAGAGACAGAGTGGGGAGCAGAACAGGAGGATCTACTGAAATACACTGCTGAGGGGAGCAGTGGGCGAGGCAGGCTCTCCTGCCCCGCCATGTGGGAATCTCCCTGGCTGGGGATTGAATTCAGCTTCCGTGGCTGCCAACAGCCTGATAGTGCTGAGACAACCCCTTGCACCAACAGGGAGGCCCCCTGGAAGATATTTTTTTTTACAGGCAACTTCTAGAGATGAAAACTACACTATTTGAAAATAAAAATACTTTGGATAGAATTAACATCTGCTTAGACACTGGAAGAGAAAAGATTAGAGTGTTTGAAGTCATAGCAGTAGAAACAATACTAAATGAAAGCTAAAGCGATGAAAAGGCTGAGAAGGGAAAAAACAGCACCAATGAGCTCTGGGATAGCTTTAAGCATCTATAACTCATATAATGTAATTGATGTCCCCAAAGAAAGGAGGGGGGCACAAAATACAGGAAGAAGTAATGACTGAAGTTCCTAAGACCCTGGAAGTTTAATGAGCCCCCAAATACAAAAAGCAGGAAGAAACTATGGCCAGAGTATATTATAATTAAACAGTGTTAAACCAGGGATAAAAGAGAAAAAAATAATTAAAGCAGCTATGGGGGAGACATGTACAAACAGAACAAAGAATAGCAGCAGACTCCTTTTCAGAAATAATGCAAACAAGAGAACAGTGTAACAATATCTTTACAGAACTAAAAGAAAAAACTTCAATCAGAACTGCATACCCAGTGAATATATTTCAAAAATGAAGGCAAAATAAACTTTTTACAGACATATAAAAGCTGAAAGTACTCATCACAGTAAATCTGCACTACAAATTTTTTTTTTTCCTTCAGAAAGAAAATGATACCAGATGAAAATCTGGATTCACTCAAAGGAATAACAGTACTGGAAGTGGGAAATAATGTGGGTAAAAATAGAAGCAACTATAACTCATTATACCTCTAGTAACTCATGGTTCTAGAGACTGCAACCATTCCATCATTTATGACTGCTTTAAAAAAGTTTCTCAGGAATCCCTCTGCTAACCCAAACACCCTTGTAGAGACACATTTGTTTGTAAGTGATTGGGAAGTTATATGGCATGTATTAATCCAAACCAAATCAATACAATTAAAGCAAATATTCATAATTTTTCATAAATTTGAAGATTTTAGCTTATAAGTCATATTCACTAGGTTGGTTTTTAGAAGGAAAAAAAGAACAGAAACATATGAGAGAGAGAACAAAAATGTCACAGCAGTCACATAGCAAATTTTAGCTTGGGAAGTGTTTGAAATCTGTTATGACTTTAAAAGAGTTCTACTGTCACTAACTTAGAGTATCTTAAATAGGTAGACTGATTTGCTTAGCTTTCCCAAAATGTATGTATGCATTTCTTGATATTACAAAATTTTTGCCCCTGTGTGCAAAAAATAAATAAATAGCTGTTATCTTCCTTCATATTTCTGCTGAGGTGGTCTTTGAGATCTTCCTGTTATCTTAATGAAACCAAACAGTCTTTAGGATATTTCATTTAAGATAACTGATATAGATTTGTTTCCTTTTTTATTATGGTCATATTAGACATTACAATAGTGTATAAATTCCAGGAGTACATTTTCTCCCCTTAGCACCGGATGTTTCACCATGCTCACCACCAAGTAACCAGTCACCATCCACCACCAACTAATCTACCCATACTCTCCCACCTCCTTCTCTGGTAACCACCGTTCTGTCGTCAGAGTCTAAGGGTTTCTTTCTTTTTTTAAGATTTTATTTATTTATGTGTACAAGAACTGGGGTGTAGGCCAGAGGTGTAGGGGGGGGTGAAGGGATTCACCAGAGACTGAGTGGGGAGCAGAACAGGCAGATCTAATGAAGTACTCTGCTGAGGGGAGCAGCGGACAAGGCTGGAGAGGTCTGCTGTACCATGTGGGTCAGCTCCCTGGCTGGGGATCAAACTTGTGCTGCAGTGGCTCTGGACACTCAACCCCTTGTGCCACCAGGAAGTCCCTAAGGGTTTATTTCTTGCTTATTCTTCTGCATTTTCCCCCTTTTATATTCAGCAAATGAGTGAAATCATACGGTATTTGTCTTTCTCCTGACTTAATTTATTTAGCATAATCCCCTCAAGATCCATCTGTGTTAGCACAAGTGTCAGGATCTCATCTTTTTTATGGCTGAGTAGTAGTCCATTGTGTTTGTATACTGTAATCTACATTATTCTTGAGGCCACTAGGCTGTTTTAAAATTTTATAAGTATTTGATACCTGGTATGCTCAACTGAAGTGAGACTGACTTGAGTTTCTTATGTTTCAAGAAACTTCTCTCCTCTTTGTTCTCTTAACTGTATTTGTTTCTTATAATAGACTTAATATGCATGTGGCACAACATTCAAAAGCTGCAAAAGGATATATAAGGGCCTCCCTGATGGCGCAGGGGTTAAAGTCTCAGCACTATCAAGCTATTGCTAGCCACTGCAGCATGAGTTCAATCCCCAGTCAGGGAGCTAACCCACATGGCGCAGCAGACCTCTCCTGTCTGTCTCATTGCTCCCCTCAGCAGTGTATTTCAGTAGGTCTGACTGTTCTGCTCCCCATTCTGTCTCTGGTAAATCCTCTCACCCCCTTACCCCTGCACCTCTGGCCTATACTCCAGTTCTTGTTAAAAAAAAAAATGTATTTATGCATACAAGATCTGGGTTGTTAGGCCAGAAGTATGGGGTGGTGAGAGGATTCACCAGAGACAGAGTGGGGAGCAGAACGGGTGGATCTACTGAAGTACACTGCTGAGGGGAGCAGTGGGTGAGACAGGAGAGGTCTGCTGCACCATGTGGAAAGCTCCCTGGCCGAGGATCAAACTCGTGCTGCAGTGGCTGCTGACAGCTTCATAGTGCTAAGACTTAACCTGTTGCACCACCAGGGAGGCCCCATATACCCCAGTTATTGTATGCATAAATAAATAAATCTTTTAAAAACAAAGATATAAGAGTATATCTTCCTCTGTTCCCAGTCACCTAATTTCCCTCCCAGAAGCAACTGGTGTTACTGATCATTGGAATTCATTTCATATTCTGAATATTTACAATAACATGTATGTGTGTCAAATATGTATGTATGTGTGTGTGTGTGTGTGTCTGTGTGTGTGTGTGTGTGTGTGTATCCCACTTCCACACACACTTGGGAGTATAACGTACATACTGTTTGCAACTTTCTTTTTCCATTGACCATGTATCTTTGCAAATCAGTTCATATAAAGTGGTCTCATTTTTAATGACTGAATGGATAAACCATCATTGATTTAACCAGTCTCTCATTATGGACATCTGGGTTTAAAATTTTCCTTTTTGAGGTATAACGTATATAAAATTTACCCTGTAAAGTGTACAATTCAAATAATTTTTTTAAAAATTGTGCAATTCAATGGCTTAAGAATACCTGCAGGACAAATATCTGGAAATAGTTCCACTAGGTAAAATCACTTGTGCAGGGCCTCCCCTGTGGCGCGGCGGTTGGGCGCTGCACTGTGGAGCTGTTGGCAGCAGCGGCGTGAGTTCGACGCCCAGCCGGGGAGAATCCCACATGGCGCAGCAGACCTTTCCTGCCTTGCCCGCTGCTCCCCTCAGCGGTGTGTTTCTGATCTGCCTGTTCTGCTACCTGCTCTGTCTCTGGTGAACCCTCTCGCAGCCCCACGCCTCTGGCCTGTACCCCAACTTGTATATATAAATAAAAAATAAATCTTTAAAAAAAAAATCACTTGTGCACTTAAATTTTTAAAAGTTATTGAGAACCCCTCTAGAGGTTATGTGAATTTACACCTGTCACTTTCAAGATATGAAAGTTCCTGTTTCCCCAAAGGCCCAGGAAAAAGACAAAACTTGCAAGCCAACCATGGATCTGAGGCATGCAGCAAGGAAGGGTGAGGAGAAGTAAAATCAAAGAGTACAAGGCACTGTGGTGATAGATCACAGGTGCTAGGGTGGTGGGAGAACAACGGGCAGAATTGGAGAGTGGGAGGAAACCCTTAAAATATTAGACTAACACATGGGAGAACTTTTTATAATCTTGGAGCAGGGGAGAACACATAGAAGTCCTAAAAATTTGACAAATTGACAAATTTCTTTTAGGACTTCTGTGTATTCTCCCCTACCCCAGATTATAAAAAGTTTCTCCCAAGTGTTAGTCTAGTACTTTAAGGTTCTCCTCCCCCACCCCCTATTTAACTCTTAGATCCACCTGAAATTTATTTTTGTATAAGAGAGGAGTTATGGGTCCAGCTTCTTTTCTCCATAAGGCTAACATCTTTCCCCACTGATTGGAATGTCACTTTTACACTTGGTCTTACTGCTCAAAGTGTTTGTTAACTAAGTTAAGAAAAAATTAACTGCTAGCTTTAAGTTTTTAGGAGTGGTAAGTCAGGTGTCTGGGGCAGTAATTTCTGAATTTTTGGTATGCCTGTCAGCATTCGGTAAGAGCTATAGTCCCTTCCCTCCATGACAAATCCCAGTGTAAGCTGCCATTCCTGTGGGGACTGTGCTTGCTCAAGTGTCTTAGGCCAAGAAATGGCTTTTAACCACTGTTCTAAGGGTTTCCAGTTAGAGGGAGACTGATCTTCATGCAGCCTTAATAAATTCACCTCTTACCAGAGACCCATCTAGTGACACTGGGGTTGTTTATCTAGTGGTCAAAGAGACTTAACAAAAGTCCAGAAGTACAGGAAGGATCTTCCCAGAGTCCTTCCCTTTTGAGTCATGACTTTTGGTTGTCTTCTCACTTGAGAATCACAGGGAGTTTCTATAATAACTTTACTTCAATAAATTTACTTTGATAAAGGGAAAGTGCCAAATTAGGTTGTATTATGACTGTATTTTTAAATTGGTTGCTGTATAAAGTCAGAAAAGAATGTGACCCTTTATAAAGTAGAATTCTCAGGGTACCCCTGACTATAAAGGCTCATAGAGTTCTACCCAAGGGACTAGAGGAGGAGCGGGGAGGCCTCTGCTAGGACCCAGGCCTTTGACTAAGGCTGCTAACCCCAAGGAGTGTAAAGTGTTAGAGCCGCTGATTTGGTTTGGTTTGGTTTGGTTTGGTTTGGTTTGGGAGGGAAAGGGAAAATAGGAGGGGGAGGGAGGGGAAAATACACAATGCCTTTGAATATCATCAGTATTGTAAAATATTCTTTTGTGAGGCCCTTCGAAGAGTAGCTTGTCACTTTCAACTCTGGGGTCACAAATATTCTCTGTGCAGAAAAATTCCACTGACAGCCTGGGGCAGTGACTGGTGCTGTCTTTCTTCCTTAGCCTTTGGGTTCCCTGGAGGAGCCAGGTACTGATGTAAAATATAAAATAGTGAGGGGGCTGGGAGCCTTGTGGAAGTGTCTTTCTTTGGTGTCCACTATTTTTCACTCACATTTTTATTAGTTTGTTCCTGAAACTGTTAAGACACTTTAAAAAATGCATTTACAAAGGATTCAGTGGGACTTCGTTTAAACGGTCATGTTGAAAGAAATAATATCCAATTTATAGGCCTAATTATTCATTGTCAATTGGCTAATTTATTACATGTGATTACGATGTCTGAGACCAGCCTGTGGCACAATAATGAGCTATGACTAATCCAAGTCTATATTAAATATCAGGTCTTAAGGGAAAATCTTCACACAGATTTTTGAGTATCTTTTTGATGATAGTTTCTGTTTTTCTTTCCTGTCCCATTTTCACTCCTTAGTCATATTATGTTAGTACAGTCCTGCTAGCAGGCCCTTGAGTAACTCCATGTCTGAGTTCCTAAAAGCAGATTTTACTTAGCCAGTGGCCCCTTTTGCTGTTTTAGACATGGATGTCACTTTTTGATAAGCTTTTCCTGCTCTTTCTTCCTCGTCTCACCCATCACCTCCCCTGTCCACCAAAGTTCCATTCAAATGGATTGTAACCACCCAGATCATTCAGCAGCCGAACTAAGTCACCCACCAACAGGAAGGTCCCACATGGGGGATACTTACCCCTTCCAGACCCTTCCTGAGGAAAGCAAGATTTCCTCCATGTGGCCGGAATCAATTTTCTACTTGTTTGGCCTTGTGATTGATAAGATGGGAAGTTTGGGGGAACTGGAGAGGAGATGGCAGTTTTAACTGAGAAAAAACACTCAGTAGAAACTATCCCTTCTGCCTTCTTCGGGCGTGTCCTCCTTCTGGGCATCTCTTCAGGATTTCATTCCTCCGTCCAACTGCCGTTCACAACTGCCCTTTCCAACTGCTCCAGAACTCTTGGCCCTGGCATTCCGTGATGTAAATTATTCCACGCATGGCTCGAAATGGGTGTGAAGCAGTGTTGCCAGGTGTCGGATCACTAGTGTAAGTTTACCGGATCTCGGGGGAGGGAGGAGGAAGGGGGAGAGCTGCTCTTGGAATTTGTACAGTTGTTGTTGTTTGAGCCGAGCACAGGCGCTGCACTGGCTAGGCTCAATGCTGTTTGTGGCTGGGGAGAAGGGGTGCTCTGGGCTCAGTGCTGGGATGAACTTTGGCTGGAAATTTTCTACTTTGAAAATTCTAGTGTTGGGATATAGATTGTTTGGAATTGAACAGTTGGCAGTGCTGCTGCTGAGGGAGGAACCTTGGACCTGTGGGGCAGAGCCTGTAGCTGTACTGCCTGGGACTATGGCAGTTCTGCTTCAAAAAGTAGGCAGAACCAGCTTTTCTGTTTCCCTCAAGAGAGCCAAAAGGTGGCAAGAAATCCAGATTGCTCACCATGTTTGGAAACATCCTGTCACAAATTTGAAAGACCATGAGATTTTTTTTTTTTCTGAAACGGAAATATTATTTCTCCTCTTATTCATTTTGCATTTTGAAGAAGTTACTATTCAATGTTATAGTTCCTTTGGAGAAACTTCACATGAGGGGTTGCTGCCAGCTGTCTCTCATTAGTCTAGATTTCTTTATGAACTTGTGAGTTAAGGATTTATATTCAATATGAACAATTTCAATCGAATGCTTGATCACTTGAATGACCGCAAAAACTTTAAATCACATACTATCGTGTCATAGTAGACCATGAGGGGGAAACGTGCATGGATTTCACAGTTCTTTATGTAGAAGAGTATAAGGTATATTTTTATGTTACACTGACACCACTAGGTTTAATCTCTTCTGCTGAAACAGTGCTTTCTTATTTCTTTTCTTTACAGTTGTCATGGATGATGATGATGACTCGTGTCTCCTTGATCTTATTGGGTAAGCTGCTGGTTCCCAAGTTAGGATAAATCAATGTGTGCAGTTGGCTGTAATAAAATAGCCTAATTAAAACCAGGTGGGTTTTTAAAATAAGAAATAATCGCCACAGACATAGTAGGGAGACAAATGAAGAGTCATGGACTAACATAGGGATCATAATTAGGTAAACCTTTTTAAAATTTATCTTCTAAAAATCCCGAGAGCCGGGGCCTCCCTGGTGGCGCAGGGGTTAAAGTCGCAGTGCTGTCAAGCTATCACGCTATGGCCAGCCGCTGTGGCTTGAGTTTGAACTGCTGCAAAAGTTCACTCCCTGGTGGGGGGAGCTGACCCATATGGGTCGCAGACCTCTCCTGTCTGGCCTGCTGCTCCCCCTCAGCAGTGTATTTCAGTACATCTGCCTTGTTCTGCTCCCCACTCTATCTCTAGTGAATCCTTTTACCTCTGCCCCCGCACCTCTGGCCTACACCCCAGTTCTTGTATGCATAAATAAATAAAAGTAAATTTTTTTTTTTAAATTTAAAAAAAAATAAAAATCCTACGAGGCAGAAATGAGTGATAACAGGAAATAGAACAACACAAAAGTAATTAAAGTAAAACAAAAGATTACTAATAAAATCGTCTTATAAAATATGGAGAGAATTTCACTCATACTGCGATGTCATTTTCTTTTTAGCCTAGTAAAAATGAATCCTAAATACAGGTAATATACTTATTTGTTGTTTTCCCCTTTCTGTTGTTTTCTAGAGACCCACAAGCACTGAACTATTTTCTACATGGACCTAGTAATAAATCTGTAAGTAATACTTAGAACATCACAGACACAAATTCTTTTCCTTCTTAACAAAGAAATCACTTTATTGCATTTGTCCCTTTGCAGAGCAACGATGACTTGACTAATGCAGGATATTCTGCAGCCAATTCAAATTCAATTTTCGCCAACTCTAGTGTGAGTATCAGAAATTGAATGCAAAGATCAAGTGTTTCTGTCTCATTGATGCTTTGTGAATTGAGACTTAATTGTCTTTACATCATGAGAATCTTTACCATGTATTTTGTAAGTGACACATAGGGAAATCAATTGAATTATGTTGGTATTTTCTACTTTTAACTTAGTCAATAAAAACAAACTATATGAGATATACTTTACCATTTTCCTAATAAGCTTTCAATTTTCTTTCTAAAATGACTCAGAAATGTTATGACCTGGGAAATGCCTTTTAGACTATTTTGAAGCTTATTACATAAGCTTTAAATAACTTGTTCTTAGTTGTATGTAGTTACTTTCTAAGCATTTTCAAAAAGGATGAGAATTACCGAAACTTACTGAGCATTTAGTATGTTCTTTTATTCTCACTCATTAATCCTCACAATAATTCCATGAAGTAGATTCTGTTTCGTCCATATTTTATAGATGAGGAAATGATAGCACAGAGAGGTTAGTATTTGCCCAATATTAAACAGCTAGGCGTTTCAGAGCTAGCATTCTAACCCCAGCCACCATGTTCTCCTACTCATATTCTTAAGCTAGAGGAGCATCTAGATAAAATAATAACTTAAGGGAAAGGGGAGTCCTGCCTATCCAGTTATTATGGTATAGCCTCTGTTACTTTAATCTTTTCAACTGCCTTGTCCTACCTCGTGGTAGTCTAGAGTCAGGCTGCCCAAGTGTGTTGAAGCCTCACCTTGCCACTTACAAACTGCGTAACCTTGGATGTATCACTAAATCTCTGTAAGGTTCAATTTCCTTGCTAATGAAACCAGAAGAATAATAGAACTACTTCATAGGGTGGCTAAACTAATCGACTTGTCCATGGAAATCACTTGGTACAATGCTTAACACTTCTTGTGCCGGCTATTTTCTGTGCCACCGCATGAATGATGTAAGCATACAATAAAACACACACAGCTCCTGAACTACTGGATATATTTTAATGAAATTTTAAATGCATAGAGATTAAAGCTTCTAGATTGAGTACGATCAAAGAAATAGCTCCTAATAGTTCCAAATCAATCCACCATGGCGTGAAAAACCGGAGACTAGATGAACACGTGAATATGTGAGCGGAGCAAAAAGTGTTAATAAGTGTAACTTATCATCATCATCAGAGCCTTTATTTTTTTCATTTACAAAATGAAATCATATCCAAAAAGGCCTTGAGAAGACAGAACTATTTCAGTTGTCTGGATGTGTGTAAGTTATGTCAGATTATATCATGTAAGACTCCCCCACATAGTAGAAGAAGATGTAAAATCATGATACTAATTTGCCGTAAGTCCTTGTAAATCAGGGATGTTTTTGCAGTGCATTCAGAATGAGTAATAGCTTATGTGATGCCATTAAACCCATAAAGTAGACATTTCCCCATCCCTCCACATTAATGATTTCTATTTACCAACTTTCCCCCTTCCACTTGGAATATCAATTCTATCTTTTTAGACTGCTTCACTCAATATATATTTGTTGAAAACTTGTGTTGCATCAGTAGCAGAAATATTTTTAAATATATTTTTTTAATTTAGATATAAATTTTTTTTAAGTTTTTTAAATATAAAATTTTTAAAAACTCTGAAAAACATGGGTGTTTACCCCTACGGTCTGTTCATTTTTGTTTGCAAAAACATTAAACTGTATCATCACTCAGGAGATATCCATTGTTGTCTTTATATTCTCTGCAAAAAAAATATCCTTACTTCCTTTCAGATGATTCTTCAAGTCTTAAGATAGTGTCCACTTGACTAGACTAAGACATTAGTCCCATTTCAGCTGTTGATTGGGTGTCAGTGAACTAGTCTAGACTTTTCTATGTAGTTCTTCCCATCATTAGTCCTGACACCTTATTATCCTAGGTTGAGAGTCTACGGTTTTTAAATGCTTTATTCATCTTTTAAAAAACTTTTATTTTTAATTGCATTAAAATACATACAACATGAAATTTACCACCATGACCATTTTAAGTGTACTGTTAAGTAGTATTAAGTTCACATTGTCTTCACTTTATTCTAAATAGCTGTTAATTCCATATCTTTTCTCTTATAATTTTGATGTCCCATGAAAAACTGCTGAGCAGTGGTATGTATCTTACTAATCAATGACCAAGTTCCTCTCTGTTGATGTTATTGTCTATAATTGGAATGCCTATTCCTTAAAGAACCCTTATGCATAGACACCAGCACCTTAAAAATGTTTGATAAATGTTGACCAACTTTTGAACAGGACACTGAAGTGGCTTTTAAAGCATCTAACAAGCTGATAATGTCTAAGAAATCAAATGTTCATTTACATTTTATGTGAGAAGCTTGCTTTTATCTTGACTCTTTTTGCTTTGAGGAGTACGGGTTAGAACTAGGGATGTTTTGAGAAATCTTGAAAGACAGGACTGAATATGGATTCCCTCTGGTCCTGTAGGAGAGCAGTAGTCAGAACTGACAAAACTTACATAGATTCCAGGGGTACAAAGTAGACGTGACCCGATCCTGGATCCATATGCACACTGGGCTGAGTCCCACTCGTCTTGAACTGGGAGCAACCCTGAAAAATAGTCTGTGCTAGCATCTCAAAAAATGAAGCTAAGGGCCTCCTTGGTGGCGCAATAGGTTAAGCGCAGCACTGTGAAGCTTCCACAGCCACTGCAGCATGAGTTCAATTCCCAGTCAGGGAGCTTCCCACATGGTGCAGCAGACCTCTCCTGCATCACCCGCTGCTCCCCTCAGCAATGTGCTTCAGTTGATCTGCCTGTTTTGCTCCCCACTCTGTCTCTGGTGAATCCTCTCACCACCCCACACCTCTAGCCTACACTCCACCTGTATGCATAAATAAATAAAGCTTTAAAAAAAAAAGGAAGCTAAACTTTAGATAGTCATCAGTATATTTGTATTACTGATCTATTTCCTATAAAATAATTTACAGAGCAATGAATGCATATACTTACAAAAATATTACTAAACATCATCCCTAAGGAAATTAAGTCTCAGAATAAGGTGAACAATGGGGAGAGTTGTGTCTGAGAAGCAGACTGTTATGCTTTATTCATACTCAAGCATGAGATTAGCTTTTTTATTTATTTATTTTTTTTAAAGAATCTCTTTCGAAGGTCCACGCTGGTGTGTAACATACTGCTTCTTTTTTTAGAATACTGATCCTAAGTCATCCCTCAAAGCGGTAAGCAACCAACTTGGAGAAGGGCCCAGTGATGGACTGCCACTTTCTAGTAGCCTTCAGTTTCTTGAAGATGAACTTGAGTCTTCTCCTCTCCCTGATCTCAGTGAGGACCAACCTTTTGACATTCTACAGAAATCCTTGCAGGAGGCCAATATCACTGAACAGACATTGGCAGAAGAGGCATATTTGGATGCCAGTATAGGTTCAAGCCAACAGTTTGCACAAGCTCAGCTTCATCCTTCTTCATCAGCATCCTTTACTCAGGCTTCTAATGTTTCTAATTACTCAGGTCAGACGCTGCAACCTATAGGGGTGACTCACGTGCCTGTTGGAACATCATTTGCGAGCAATACAGTGGGTGTGCAACATGGCTTCATGCAACACGTGGGAATCAGTGTTCCCAGCCAGCATTTGTCTAACAGCAGTCAGATTAGTGGTTCTGGTCAAATACAACTAATCGGGTCATTTGGTAATCAGCCTTCCATGATGACTATTAATAACCTCGATGGATCTCAAATCATATTAAAGGGCAGTGGGCAACAAACCCCTTCAAATGTGAGTGGGGGACTTCTGGTTCATAGACAGACTCCTAATGGCAACTCGTTGTTTGGAAACTCCAGCTCCAGCCCAGTAGCACAGCCTGTTACCGTTCCATTTAACAGCACAAATTTTCAGACATCTTTACCTGTTCATAACATCATCATACAAAGGGGTCTTGCACCAAATTCAAATAAAGTCCCGATTAATATCCAGCCAAAGCCTATCCAGATGGGTCAGCAGAATACATATAATGTGAACAACCTGGGAATACAGCAGCACCACGTTCAACAAGGGATCTCTTTTGCCTCTGCAAGCTCTCCCCAGGGCTCGGTAGTTGGCCCACACATGTCTGTGAACATTGTCAACCAACAGAACACAAGAAAGCCAGTCACCTCCCAGGCGGTGAGCAGTGCTGGGAGCAGTATCGTCATTCATTCTCCTATGGGCCAGCCCCACACACCCCAAAGTCAGTTCCTCATACCTACAAGCCTTTCGGTCAGTTCCAACTCGGTACACCATGTCCAGACCATAAATGGGCAACTTCTTCAGACTCAACCCTCTCAGCTCATTTCTGGCCAGGTTGCCTCAGAGCATGTCATGTTGAACAGAAACTCTTCCAACATGCTCAGGACCAACCAACCATATTCTGGGCAGATGCTCAACAACCAGAATACTGCCGTCCAGTTAGTGTCTGGGCAGACGTTCGCTGCCTCTGGAAGTCCAGTGATAGTCAATCATGCCTCTCCTCAGATTGTTGGTGGACAGATGCCCTTGCAGCAGGCATCACCAACTGTATTACACCTGTCACCTGGGCAGAGCGGCGTCTCCCAAGGAAGACCTGGCTTCACTTCTATGCCCCCGGTGACAAACATGTCAGGACCTAGTCGGTTCCCTATTGTCAGCTCATCCAGCACTGCCCATCCTAGCCTTGGGTCTGCGGTTCAGTCTGGTGCATCAGGATCAAACTTTACGGGAGATCAGCTGACCCAGCCAAACAGGACTCCAGTACCAGTCAGTGTGTCTCATCGTCTTCCAGTTTCTTCTTCCAAATCTACCAGCACCTTCAGTAACACCCCCGGAGCAGGAACCCAGCAACAATTCTTCTGTCAGGTAACATCCCTTTATCAAATGCAAGTTTAGGTAACTATCAAGTGGAAAATGGAATGTGGATTTAGTAGAATATAGTTTATATCCGAGGATATATAGTTCATATCCAAATATAGTTTATATCCAAATTTATTAATTTTAAGATTCCTTGCTTATAATTGATTACCCTTTTTCTTCTTGATTAAGATTTTTTTCCTCCAGCCTAGCATTGTGGTATTAAGAAGAGATTCCAGAGTCAAACTCATGGATTTGTGTCTAAGCATTGTGATATGGAACAAATTAACTTACCTCTCTAGACTTAATTTCCCTCATTGGTGAGATGGAGATAATGATACTACGGTCCTGTGGACGAATTGAGAGGACTAAATGAGATAATCTACATAAAGCACTTAGTATAGTCCTTGACAAATACTCACTAGAGAGCCAATATTAGTATATATTAGTGGCTATATTACTTAATGAAACATACGGGCATTTAAAATGAAAGCTTATTTTAGATCATTTTCTTAGCTTACATAGCAAGCCCCTAGGTCATGAAACTGTAGGCTGGGTAGCAAAGTCATGAAAGCTTTGAGGCGCCAACAGAAAGACTCGGGGACTGGATGCGATGTGACTCAACAGTGGGTGACGGGCCTGCTCCAGGGGACTTTCGGTAGATGGAGGGATCCAGGGCACTGCCATCTGACCATGTGCCTGAATCTGCTCACCTTGCTGTTGTGCCAGTAAATTTCTTTGGGCAATTGGTAAAACCTCATAAAAATTACGTATCCAAAAAATGTCTCAAAGGGTCATCAGCTTTGTTCCCTCATCTTCAGATCATTGGACTCCTGTAGCTTTTGGTTCCCACTCATTCTGAGCATACTCCATAGTTCCATTTCCTCCAGTCCCTGTTTTTCCCATCTGGGAGGAACTTTTCCTTACCCTACTTACAACACTTTGGTCTACCATCCTTAGCCCTTCATTTCCACTGCTTTTCTGTCTACTTTTGAAGTATTCAAAAGCTTCTCTGTGTCTTATGTATTAATATTTCAGCAACTATATACCTTTGACCTGCTAATTCCCTTAAGAATTCTAAGGAAGCAAAGGTTTTTTATGATTAAATTGTTTAGTGTATTATTTTTAGTATCAAAGGTATGTGTGTATGTCTCTGTGTATTTTGAAATACCAGATTTATAGAAAAGTTAAAGTTGTAGGATTGATGTAAAGAATTCTTATAGTCTCTAAAGGTTAACTTTTTGCCACTTTTGTCTTACCTTTCTCCTCCCTCCCCCATACACACACATACTTTTTTTTGAGAGTAAATTATAAGTATGATGCCCCTTGACCCTTAAATATTCTAGACTCTTCAAAACGGACATCCCCTCTACAACCTTAGCACAGTTATCAAAACCAAGAAATCATCATGTTATAATACTAGCATCTAATTTATAGACTCTATTCAAATTTAGTCAATTTCCCCAATAATGTCTCTTAGAGCAAAAGAGGAGAAAAAATTGTTTTCTTTTTATGGTCCAGGATTCAATCACTATCTCGTTTTATTGTCACATTGATACATATGGAACAACTTCCCTATCTTTGTCTTCTGTGACCTTGATATTTTTTAAGAAAATAGACCAATTATTTTATAGATTCCTTCAGTTTGGGTTTCTCTAATGTTTCTGCATGATTAGATTCAGAGGCAGGCTTGCCACAGAAATGAGTCCTTGGTGCTCACAAGGTAGACTTGTCCCATTATGCACAATGTTAACTCAACAATTGCTTAAGACAGTCACTGCTGCATTGTTAATAAGTTTCTTCTAGGACGTACACTTAGGCTGTATAGATACCCAGTTTCTCAATAAACGTGCTATCAATAGTTTAAGCTTCCAGTGATAGTTTATTCCACTGAATCAGTTATTACTAAATCAGCCATTACCTTGACAATTGTCAAATAGAGACTTTCTAATCCTATCACTGGTTCTACATTTATTGTTGGCATTTTACTCTAAAGAAGAGCTTTTCCTTCTCCCCTTTACTTACATGTTTGTTTATATCAGTCTGGACTCATAAATTCTTACCTAATTCAGTGAATTATAAATTCTTAATCATTTATTTTAATGTCCAAATTAATATGGCAGCCAGTAGGTGCCCCTCCATCTGACATGTTTCCTTCATGCTTTGAGGAACTCTAGTTTCTGGAAAAATAAGGTATTCCTTGATCATCTTTTACTTTTCCTGCCGCTGCCCTGGAATCAACCATTTCTTTAAGGAGCCTTCCTTCTTCCAGTGAAGAACAGCAGTTGGGAAGCAAGATCTGAGCACTACGTAGTCATTCTTACTAGGGTGGTCTCAGCTGGGACTTACACATAATTATAGGTACCCAACATCTATAGCTATTAACCTACCTATCAATCTATATTATATAATATATTAATAATCACATTAATCCTTCTAATCCAAAACCAAAGGGTTCATTATTCAGGTACCCTTCTTTCCCATGTTTGTAACTCCCTGTTCTAACAGTGAGAAAGGCAACTCTACAATATATTTACTTATTTGCTCAATCCTAAAGTATATAGAAAATAACTTGAGAATTATTAATCCATCCTCTGTGAAAAACAAACTAATTAGACTTCAAAAAATCTACTAATTAGATTAATATGACTGTATAGCTAAAGGTGTATGATATTACCATCTAAATTGTTTTCAAAAAGTAATTAAACATTTGGGGAAAGGTTTGCAAACTGGCTTTAAGTGTACATTTAAATGTGAACTATTTAAAATGTGCATTTAAATCTAAAATATTTAATGAACATTTTATTTTCACTTTCAGACAAATTAAAAGGAGAGACAATATGGTAAATTAAAAAACAGAAAATGCTCCTGTTTATGAAACAGCCAGAACTTGATTAAAAGGAGATGCACTATTCCATTAGCAGCAGTTCTCTGAATGTAGAATCACAGGTTATTAGAATTACAGGTTATTCTCATTTTCTTCTGGTTTTAAAAACTTCCCTCTTGTAAAGGAGGTGATAACCAGGCCACATTTATCAAACTATATTTATGCATTTTAAAAATAATTTTAAATAATTGGTTAAAATTTTAAAAGTTCCAAAATAGTTTAGAATGAAAATTAAGTCTTCCTGTCAGTTCCCAAGTTTCCCTCACAGAGGCCCCCACTGTTTCTAGGTTCTTTATATTCTCCCAGAGATACCGCCTGCATATAGAAGCACAGATATCACGAGTCATCACCCTTCAACACACAATAGACATTTTTACGTAATGATATAATGTGTATGTATTGACATGCTTTATGTTTGTTATTATAATTAATTTTACATAATCAGTCATAGCACAGTTGTTTCCCCTTTGGAGAACATACCACTTTTGTAGTATGAAAATTTTCAAGCCCACAGAAAAGTTGGAAGAGTACAACAGACCCATCCACCTAGGTTCAGCAGCTGTTGATTTTTTGCGACATGTGCTCTGTGTGTGTATGTGTCTATTTAGACACACACTTACACATACACATTCTTTTTTCTATGAAAGTAAGTTGTAAACATTATGACCCTTTCCCCCTGAATGCTTTGGCAGGTGTCTCCTAACAAGGACCTTCTTCAGCACATTATCACTACCACGCCCCAGAAATTTAACGTTAAAACCTACTAAAATTATATCAGATTTTTTCCAGTAGACCCAGGTAGTTCTTTACAATGTCTAACTGTAGAAGCTAGAGAGCACCCATTTTATTTATTAGCACATCTCTTTAGTCCACAGCAGCCCAGGTCAGTTGTCTCATAGAGTAGCCCTTGGCGTAGAGTGGTCTGATTGTTTCCACATGAATAGATTCAGGCTAAATGTCTTTGGCAAGACACATAATGTGGGTTTTGTCCCACTATCAGTGAATCTAAATGTGATCACTTGGTTGAGATGGCCTCAGCCAGGTTTCCCCTCAAAGTTCTCAAAGGGGCCTTGTTCCCTTAGTTTAAAACTCTGGGGTGGTGCTTGGGGACCACATGACTATTCTGTTTCCAGTCTCCTGACCAGAGATTTGAGACTCCGTTGATGAACATCCACTGAATATTACGTGGTGTTTGCAAAATGCTGATTTTCTGATTGTATTACCCCTTCTACAGTTATTGACTCAGATTTTTCTATAAAGAAGAGCTTTAGCTTCATCTCCCTTTTTTTTTTTTTTTTTTTTTTTTTGAGTAACACTCTGAACTCAGTTTTGTTTTTTATTTTTTGGCATTTAAAAAAACCTTTTTATTATGGGAAATTTTAGCATGAAAAAAAAATAGAAAAATAGTATTGCACCCCCGTGCTTCCTCAGGTTCAATACTAGGCACATTTATCAACTCAAGGGTTCTCTTCTGTCATCGAAACCCCACTCATTCACCCCCTGCCTAATATTATTTTGAAACCAATCCAGAAATGTAAGTTCATCGGGAGTATTTTATTGTATTCTCCAAAAGATTGTGTATTCCTTTTGTATTCAATGTATTTTGGTCTGTTGTTTTCATTGTTCTATTTGATGCTTACCTTGTCCCGAACTGGGACAGCAAGCTTCCTTACTGTTCACACGTCCCTCTCTACTCAGCCTTTTCTCGAACAGGGTATCTTAGGAGTGTCTTGTCATCCTTGCCACAGACAGCCAACCATCTCTCCAAGGAGCCCAGTGAACTTAAATCCCTTAATGCAGAGAGAGTAATTTACAGGGTTTGAACTTTCTTACAAAATGACTGATATTCCAAAGCTAGTGATTAAAGGAGTCTGTTTGAGTTTAGCCTTTCAAACAAAGATAAGCAAATTATTTTAAATCCAAATCTCCAGGGATCACTAAAAGATTTAGTGGATTTTAAATTCCTTGGAAGTAGTACTTGCTCTCCTTTAGGCGTGAGGTTGGGGGAGTGATCAGACTGAATTCTCTGCGGTCTCCCACCCCATGTTGCCCCTCCATCCTTCCTTCCCCCCTCATCTGGCTTGGCCTACCTTACCATGGAGCCACTGTATTTTCAGACACCCAGACTTCAAAATCTGGGTGTTCTTGTTTTTTCCTCTCCTATGCTTTTCGTAAGTTACCAGATCTGCAAATTCTTCTTTAAATGTCTCACATCCACTCTTCCAATATAATGAAAAGAGTAGTCATATTATTACCAGCAGGCACAGTGTCAGGGGCCATGTGTATTATTTCTATTCCTTACCCTGGGGCTTCAAGTAGCACTGCTGTCCCATTTCACTGTCAAAGAAATGGAGGTTGAGAGCATGCACAAATTGCTTTTAAGGCAACCTTTACCTGCTCGCTAACTAGACCGTGCTGCTTCCAGTTGTGCTCCTATCGATACCCATACCCTTAGCTAGACTTTAAGAGGGACTGCAATATAAGAGGGAAAACAAGCATTGGATTAGAAGCAGGAGCAGTTGTAGGTCCTACTGTGCCAGTGACTGGTTTTGTGGTCTAAGCTTCTATCTTAAATTCTCTAAGCCTTAGCTTTCTAGTCTGTAAATGAGCTGTGCAATTAAATTCCCTGGGGAGCTTTTTTAGCTGGTGGATGCCTGGCAGTCATTCCCTTGCATTCTGATGTAAACAGTCTGGAGAAAAGGGTCTAGGCATCAGTGTTTTTCAAAAGCTCCCCAAGTGTTTTTAAAGTGTAAGCAGAATGGAGAGCCACTGGCCTAGATGACTTCCTAGTCCCTTTCCTGCTTTAACATAGTAATTAGACAACTATAACAATTGTCTGGGTGATTCATCTGCCTTCGGCCTCTTCCTGAAGGAGATTTCCAGTACATTAATCTTTCTAAAATGGATCTGAACCAATCATCTGGGAGCTTCCCGTTGCCAGCGGAGTAAGTACAACCCCTGCCTGGCCTTTAAGGTTCTCCCTCCACCTTAGCCAGGCCAACGGCGCAGCCTTAGACTCCACCCCTTGGGAGCCTTAAGCCTTAATTCACTGAATGTCCTTTCCTCTCAGGTCTAAATGCTTCCCCTCCCTCAAGGCCCCTGGAGAAATGAAACCATTTTTAGTCCTTCTGTTGATCTCTTTTCTGTGCTTTCTGTTTGTACTGCCCACAAGGTACATCATCACTTACTGTGCCAAATGTTTCCTTCCTTGATTGACTGATTCATTTAACAACATTTCAGTACCTTCTACAGCCTGCCCTGAGCCAATTCCCAGGGAAACAGCCATCTATTTCAGGGCAGGTGCAGACAAAATAAGCTGACAGCCCCAGGGAAGTTTCATGTGTCCTGGTAGAGGTAGCCTAGCATTCCAGGCTCAGGCAAGGCGCCTCTGACCCAGATGGGGTGACTGGGGAAGGTTTCCTTGCGACAGTGGTTTCTGAATGAGACCTGCTGAGCAAGAAGGAAGAACTATCCAGGCAGAAAATGAAGAATGTTCAGGTTGTAGAAACAGCAAATGCTAAGTACCATGAGACTGTGGTTCTGCGGGGGAAGGAAAACAAGTTTCAGGTGAGCTGTGGACAATTCAGGTGGGAAAGGTGAGCAGTCATGCAGGTCCTGTGTGTCACGTTAAGGGGCCAGCGTCACAATCCAAGCACAAAATAGTGAGGACCTACACCAGCCTCTGGCAGTAGATATGGTGAGGAGTGAATGGATTTACAACAATCAGATGAGATGAGCAGATGGAACTTTCTACTGATTGACTAGAGTGGAGTAATAAGGATGATATCTCAGAGGTTCCTAACAGTGACACCCATTTCACTGAGATAGAGGACATGGAAGAAATTGTGTTTGAAAGCAAGTTGTTGGTTTATAATGTAGGACATGTTAATCAAGTCTGAGGCACTTGAGTATAACCAAATTGTATGATAAACAGACCTATATATAGAGAGAAAAACATAGGACTGGGATATGGGCTGCAGTGGGATTCATCATCATAAACTGTAATTGAAGAAGTGGGAGTGAATAGAATAGATAAGAGAAAGCGAAAAAAGAAAAAGCAGCCAGAAGAAAACCCCAAATTGCCTCAAGATTTAGGGTAAGGACAGAAAGAAGAGTCCATAAGTGAGACTCAGAATGTTCCAGAGAGGAGAAAACCAATAGGGTTCAGCATTTTGGAAGCCAAGAGGATGTTGCAGGCAGGAGGGAAGCAGTCCATAGAGCAGAGTGACACGGGGAAGTCAGTGCAAGTAAGAACTGGAATGTTCTCACAGGTTTGACAACAAGTTGGCAGTTGTTGATCCTGGTAAGACTTGTTTCCATGAATGAGAGGGGCAGAATCCAGACTGCAAAAGACTGAAGGGAAAGTGGAGGGAGTGGTAATGAGCACAAACCACTTTCAGAAAAATGAGGATGACTGACATCACAGTAGCTGCAAGGATATGTGGGGTCAAGGGAATTTCCCCCCAGTTTTATTAAGAAATAATTGACCTGTGCCACTGTATAAATGTAAGGTGTACAGCGTGTGATGGTTTGGTTCACATATATTGTGAGATGATTACTACAGTAGGTTCAGCTAACATCCATCTTCTCATAGATGCAATAAGAAGAAAATAAAATGGGGGAAATTCCTCCTCGTGATGAGAATTCTGAGATTTTACTCTCAGCAACTTTCCTATATATCATGCAGCAGGGTTAGCTATACTCATCGTTTGTACACTGCATCTGGGGGTTATTTTTAAGATATGGGAAAGGATTGAGCTTTTTTTTTAAGCTGATAAGGGGAAGGACACAAATTCCAGAGCATTGGTGGGATTCTTTATAGAAAAAAGGAGAGATGCCTCTTCCATTGTAGCAGAGACAGTGGGGGGGAAGGTTGAATGGGGATACAGGTAAGTTATAGTTCTCATAGTAGAAAATTGAATGAATTGTCACCTGGCTTATAAGGTTTGAAGATAATGATATAGCATTCAGTGGAAAATGAGCAAGAGAGGTGATGGGAGTGATGAGGGTGGGAGGAGTGGATTGCTGGATAGTCATGTGGGTCCAGTTGAGGTTGGACAGTTGGGCACCAGTTGATTTATGTTTCAAAGGGCCTGCGCGTTTTCTGGATGGTAAGCTTTCAAAGGGAAGGAAGGCTATGGCAGCTCTCCTGCCTGCCGGTGTCTATGCAGGCTTCTCTTTTTAACAAACCTGTCCCTTTCTGAGGCAGCTCTTTCTGCCCACTGAGTCTGCGCGAGTGTCCATTTCTTTCCTTTCCTTTTTTTAAATAATAAACCTGCCCTTTTGGTTATTAAAAAAAATAAAGGAAAGGGAAAGGCTGTGTTTTCATGGCCTTCTCTGTAATTACCACAGTGCTGTATACAACTGGTACCTAAAAGTCTTATTCAAAGTACTTAGGGTTATAAGGATCAAAATATTTTAACAGAGACTTACAAATGCACTGGTTTCCAAAACTTAGCAATGCATTCAAATCTATACCATTTAAAAGCTGTAGCTTAGGCCTCCCTGGTGGCGCAGCGGTTAAGCGCTGCGCTGTGGAGCTGTCGGCAGCAGCGACGTGAGTTCGACGCCCAGCCGGGGAGAATCCCACATGGCGCGGCAGACCTCTCCTGCCTTGCCCACTGCTCCCCTCAGCAGTGTATTTCTGATCCGCCTGTTCTGCTACCCGCTCTGTCTCTGGTGAACCCTCTCGCCGCCCCACACCTCTGGCCTGTACCCCAGCTTGTATGTATTTAAAAAAAAAAAAAAAAAGCTGTAGCTTCCTAAATCCCACTTTGGATTTCTGAATCCCTCTTTGTGTATGGAACTCAGAAACTTTTGTCTGTCAGAAGCTCCCTAGGTGATCTTGATACAACTAGTCTGTAAACCTGCACTTGAGAACCACTGCCCTTAGGTACCAGCCTCCACACCACCACCACCATCACCACCATCATTCTAAATTCCCAGGGGAAAGAATCTGATTGGCCCACATGTGATTCAGTAAGCCAGGGCCAGGAAACAGGTGGACAGCATGAGAAAGTGGCCGCATAGGGCCTCGGTAGCTCTGTACCAGGCTTTTGTTCCAGCTAGGGGAAAAAGCCCTCTGCGCAGTTCCAAAGGAGAGTGTGAGCTGAGCAGAGCCCAGATAGTCTTCCTCATTTAGCTAATGCCTGTTGTTAGGTAAATATCATCTTGCTAATTTGTCATTGCCTTCTTTCAAAGTGTGCTACTGAGGGTGAAATTGATATGTAAAGAATTCTGATTCGGGGGGCTATTCTATACAGTCACATGCTATCAAGACAATTTATCAGGTTGAAAAAGTTAAACTTGTACATTGATATCAGCAATGTTCTCAGAGCCAAGTTCTCAATAAAATATCCTTAAATAATTTCACTACTGGTGAAAGAAATGTATTTCAAAGCAAGTTTTCTCTAAGAGTTCAGTAAAAACAATACAATGATAACTTTTTCTGTGGAAAAGATTGTCAAATAGGGAGAACCTAAATTTCAGGGGAACTGGAGAAAGTTGATAGCTTCTGGGGAGAGAGGTTGAACTGGGAAGAGGCACAGGCCCCTTTGGCTTAGGCTGAAATGCATTTACTTTTTGTTTAACAACTGTTTAGTGTGTGCTCCCTATGGTGCAGGCCTGGTGCTGGGTAGAGCAATGAACCAACAGACAAAAGTCCTGCCCTCAAAACAGGAGGACTGGGACCACCCAGTGAACTGGAGACAGAGAGGACCTTAAGGCAGCAAAGCCTTCCTGACATACAGATGTGTGAACAGGGCGTCTGGTGCAGAGGCCAGAACACATCCCCCACCAGCATCTGACTCTTCTGCCATCCAGGCCTCACCCGCCCCACCCCACCCCCATAGTATAACAGGCCCCAAACGGAGTTAATTGTGCCAAACCCACGTCACCATCAAGATTTAATATCTAACTTGATTGCAATTGGAGTGATTGTTCTAGAGGGAGATGGTGAGGGGCGCAGGCAGTAGTTAGAAGATGAGACACTAATGCCAACCTTACCCCCTGCACTGGTGGGCTGGGGGCTGTAGCTGTGAAAGGTAGAGCAACTCGAACATGTAGGAAGGGCCTGCCCTGCACTTGACAACCTTTGTTCTAGAAACTAAGTACTTTCTTTATAAAATACTGTCAAATAATTTTTCAAGCTTTGACATTAGACTAGATTTTCCAGTTTTTTTTTACTCTTTTACTGTTCTGTATTATAAAATAGAACACATTTAGAAAAGGCTTAAAACATAAATAGAAAGTTAACAATTATAAAGCACTATCCATGGAACCCCCTACTTGGCTCAAGAAATGGTGTATTGCCAGAGGCCCCAGAAATCACCCCCACCATAAGCCTCCCCACCCTCAGCCCCCCTCCTGACTTTTCTGGTATTTCTTCCCTTGCTTTTCTTTATACTTTTACTACTTATATATGCGTGGCTTTTGCTTTATTAGTCTATTTAATAGCCAGGGATCATTCCAGGTTATGTGTGATAAAGAGAGTGGGAGATCAATATGGGTAATGCCATTTTTATCCCAAGAAAAGGTATTTCTCCTAAGCAACAAGCATGGTGATCTTCTGTTCCATCGTGTGGACTAAGCTTATTGAAAGAAACTCCAGATATGTTGCATACAGGCAATACTCTTCTAAGGACTTTGGTCCTCGGAACACATTATTCTGGATCACCTGCTCATCTGTTGATCTCATTTCAGGGCCCAACCTACTATATAGCCTTGTCCAAGATCTTAAACCACATTTCTCCAACTTTTATTTGTTCTTTTTTTTCTCAAGGCAGGCCCCAGTGTTTGTTCATCCTCTGGAAATGTATGTGAGGAATGCCTGTACCCTCTGTTTGCCCCTGGCCTCTCCATGGGTGTCTTCTGAGTGAAGAGCCTCCTAAAGCAGGAGGATGTGGCATCTCATTCGAGGGGGAATGCTGTGAAAATGGGAAGATGCCCCTCGGGGCTTTCTTCCTAAGATTGTGTTGCCTGTCTGGCTAGACCATCCTTGCTGATGGGAGCTTTGTGTTGACTCCTCCAAACTTTCTTGGGTGATGTCACATTCCTCTCCATTTTTAATATTAGCAAAGAGAACCAAATAGATAAAAGTACTTGCTCGTTGTTTAGAACAGAAATGTTAACATGAGCTTAGTTGGCCAGTGGACAGACATCGCCAAGGCCTCTGTGAGAGCCCACATATGAATGGTGGCAGGAACATTTTGCTTTGCTGAGATCATAGATGAAGTCACCTGTGGGGACAGACTAAATGCTAAACCTATGGGTGGTGTATAAGAATATGACTAAAGAAAAAATGGAAAATTTGCTGTGCAACAAAGTAGTAATGACATAGAGGATTAAAATTTGAGAATAATTTATAAGCTTTTCATTGTTTAGCACTGAAAGGAACTTGTCAGTCCTGCAACATCATCCATTCATCTTCCTCGTTTGTAGAAAAGAAGCACCTAACAGTTTAAACATTGATTGATTTTTCTAATAATATTTTGTTCAAGCCAAATGTAAATTCAGTTGAATTTGCATTTCCCAATTCCATGCCACCTAGTATTGATATGATATGAACTAGCAACATCCCAGATGGCAGGGGTAGAATGCTCTCTAGACCACTGCACAGTAACAGTGAGTGTTGACAGTCAATTTGGGGTTGGTGCTTAGCACCTGACCAGTGGCTTAGAATCTTGGGGACTCCACACAGGCAGTGAAAGTCGGAATCAGAATCCTAGCAGGCCTCATATAAAATTACTGGGGCTAGAAACTAGGTTCCTGGCTCAGCCTTTGCAGCTAAGCTCTGCTGACCCAGTGGTTCCAGGAGCAAGACAGCAGTTGGCATCAACTCAGCATCCATCATGAATAGCAGCAAGAAAATTCACTGGGCCTGTAAACATTGCAGTGCACACTTTATACTTCTGCCAAAGTAATAGGACAACAATGCTTTACAACTTTTCTTCTGGAATCTAACCTGAAGGTAAAGCCAGGCTTGGTCAACGCGATACATAATCTATTACAACTTTAAGTCGTGAAACTAATTTTTCCATCTTGGTAATATTTTTCACAGGCTCAGAAAAAAAATTTGAATCAGACTTCCCCCGTTTCTGCTCCCAAGACCACAGATGGCCTGAGGCAAGCACAGACCCCTGGCCTCTTGAGCACCACGCTGCCAGGTCAGAAGCCTTTGTAGTGAGCGCTCCTCAGTCCATCCCAGTCCTCCCAACACCCAGGAGGCTCCTCTCGCACCCCTCATTCTGCATGCAGTTATGTCTCTACCTCTCCGCCACTCCGGTCATTCCTTCATGCTGTGTCATTTCCACCCGAATAAGAAGCCATGTTTGTACCCCTAGGAAAGAAAATGCACTTCTACTTAAATCATGATATTAAGTTACATGCAGGAATGCGCCGCTTAGAAGCAGCTAGTATTATATGGCCCAGGTGACTATGTGTAGATGCCCATTTTACATTCATATGTAAATATTTGGAGCCCCCAAGATGGGCTATGTCTTCCCTTTCTTCTAAAGCTTTGAATACCTGCCCTGATCAATAACTACTAGAAAAGACAAAGACATTCCTAATCAGTCTCCTTCTTGGGACTCTCTTTAAGTTGTAAATATTTTGAGATTCAGTAGTATTCACACATTACTGACTTGAGGCCTATTCCTCAGACCTTAGATAATTTGAAACTGCAACATTGACAGTTTTTATTTATTATCACTTATTTATGCATTTATTATCCCTATTTGTTCCTAAATAGGCTGTAATAATCCTTACTTCTGCCTCTAAAGCTTTGGTAGAAAAATATACCTCTCGTATATTTGCAGCTAAGTTCTGCTGACACAGTGGTTCCAGGAGCAAGACAGCAGTTGGTATACAAGAGGTACATTTTTCTAAACATTACTAAACATCTTTTTGGAATGTTTAGTAATTGTGTCCGCTGGTCTCTTATACCAGGGACCTGATTTTCTGCTTCTGCTGAACATTGTCTTATGCCTTAATTCTAATAGGGCAAGATTCTGGAAGCAAAGTTCTACCGGCATCCTTAGGAACCACACAGCCACAACAAGAAAAAGTAGTTGGATCATCTCCTGGCCAGCCGACCGTGCAGGTAGAAGACAGCTTCTGCCTCTAAAGCTTTGGTAGCCAGCTCACAGCACGTGGTGTCGTGGCGTCTTCTGCTTGGTGGTTGCCTTCCAGCATCCTCTGCACACGCAGCCCCGTCACCCCATGGTCCTGAAGGCTAGGCTTGCGATGTAATGTTTTTAGGGCGACTGTGTCTATCCTATTTCTCACAATACAATGCTACCATTTCTTCATGACAATAATATACCAACAGCCAATACATCATAGGCATCAAAAAATGCAATTTACTGTGTTGAATGATAGCGCTCATTATCATTCAAAAGTGGACCTCTTCCTTTGAGTTGTGCTGAGATTCTTTTTTTCTGCAGCAGGAATGAGGAATGTAAGTGGTCAGTTCCTATGGTCTTTTTAACCCAAACCACTAGTCTAAAAAGGAAGGAAAATACTTTGTTCACAGCGTATGAAGGCCTTAGTTTCTTCTTATCAAACTTGACAATTAATGGTCTAATGAAACTTGTGACAGTCGGGGCCTGCCTGAGTACTCAGGGAGGGAGCTGTTCAGGTTTCAGATTCTTACATCTGGTGTATTTGTTTCCTTAATATAATAAGAGAAGAGCCCTACCAGGTCCCATCCCAGGACCAACAGGGACTCAAAAATGTCCCCGCCCTTATTTACCACTGGCAGGATGAATCGAGTGGTATCTGCTGACTTTTCAGATGTTCAGGGAGTTGATACCCCCAGTTGTATTTAGTCAAATATATAATGATGCATTTGTTTATAATTAAGTGTGGTGATGGATGTTAGCTAAACTTATTGTGGCATTCATTTTGCAGTATAGATGCACATCAAATTATCATTTGGTACACCTAAGACTAATACAATATTATAGGTTAACTATATATCTGGAAAATTTTTAAAGTTTCAGTAATACTAATAAGGATGCATTTGGAAAGGGATTTGGGAACTCTGTCTTTGAGGTACAAGCTGAGTTCTCTCAAGGAGCTAGTAGTGCTTTCTATAATCATGCCATGTGAATCTGCTACATAGGTCTGTAGACTTACTTGTTTTATTTTTTAGGAGGGCATATTCTACATCTTTGGAATATACTCTTGATTGGGAGTTGAAAATATTTGAAATATAGCAATTTTTAGGTGTAACTATTCTGCTTATTTTTTCTGCAAAAGGGAATCACCATGGGTATGTTTTGTCTTTAGGTGGACAGTCATTCAGGAGGACAGAAAAGGCCAGCTGCCAAACAGCTAACTAAAGGAGCTTTGTAAGTTACCCTTGGAAATGACTTCTCAAATTGTTCTCTAGGTTCCTTGCCTTCAATAAATATACGCAGAAGTAAAGATTATGAAATTACATATTTTTCAAATGAACTTTGCAAATCTCTTCCTATAGTTGTTTTCACTAGAACTATAAATATATCAAATGTAATTTGAGCCTACTGTTTGCTCTTTTGTTCTTGTGGAGAGTAATTCTCTGTTTTTAGCATACCACATTCTTTTTGATTGGCCTAAGGGTCTCTGAGAGCTTTTTTTTTTATTTTAAGATTTATTTTATTTATGCATACAAGAACAGGGGTTCAGGGCCAGAGGTGTGGGGGGTGGAGGATTCACCAGAGACAGAGTGGGAGAAGAACAGGCAGATTGACTGAAATACACTGCTGAGGGGAGCAGCGGACAAGACAAGAGAAGTCTGTTGCACTATGTGGGTGAGCTCCCTGGCCAGGGATCGAACTCGTGCTACAGTGGCTGCCGATAGCTTGATAGCGCTGAAACTTTAACCCCTGCAGCACCATGGAAGCCCCTCTGAGAACTTTTTTGATAAGCTCCTTGTTTAAGACAGAAGTGTCACCCTAAGCTTAGTTGGCCAATGGTCCAGCATTGCCAAGGTCTGTGAATGCCTGAGTGCCAACACTTGGTGAGGACATTGCTTCTGGGGCCAGGGTCATAGTTTGAATCCCCTGTGGAAATGGTTAGACCAAACTCTACAGCCACCATACCGTGCAAAATATAAAACTGAAGGAAAAATAGAACTGCTATCCTGTGAATAATAACATTCTTTACGTGTCTTACTTTCTTTGCATGCAAAAAACCTCTATGATTAGATCTTAATGTGACTTTACATTGACATTGGCACTTTCCCTTTTGAAGCATTCTCCAGCAGTTACAGAGGGACCAAGCCCACGCTGCGACACCAGACAAAAGTCAGTTCCGATCACTAAGTGATGCGGTGCAGAGGCTGCTCTCCTACCACGTGTGCCAGGGCTCCATGCCCACTGAGGAGGACTTGAAGACAGGTAAGGAGGCTGTAACCCTAGCATGCAGCTTTGGCCCCAGACACCGTCCCAAGGAGGCCCCACAGAAGACAGAGAGTCATGGAAGCCCCAGATGGAAGCCAGATTATTGTTGATGACACACCTGATTTGTTCCCAGTGAACTCAATTTCCTAGTCCATGTTTAGGGTTATAACTTTTTCTTCTCAATAGTCTGTGAAAGGGTACCCCAATGTCAATGTATTTTTTTTTAAAGATTTATTTATTTATACATACAAGCTGGGGTACAGGCCAGAGGTGTGGGGCGGCAAGAGGGTTCATCAGAGACAGAGTGGGGAGCAGAACAGGCAGACCAGAAATATACTGCTGAGGGGAGCAGTGGGCAAGGCAGGAGAGGTCTGCCGCACCATGTGGGATTCTCCCCGGCTGGGCGTCGAACTCGCATCGTGCGCTGCCGACAGCTCCACAGCACAACGCTCAACCGCTGTGCCACCAGGGAGGCCCTGTCAATGTATTTTATGGACAGATTTGGAGGCAGTAAACCCACAGCATTGTCTGGGCTGCTGGCTACAGACAGGAATATTCTGGACTAAGTACTCCATGCAGAGATTGCAGCGCAGTCCTTGTGTTTAGGCAGAATGCATACTCTTAGCTGTTACTACCAAGTTGACCAATCAGACAGCTACTTTAGCTCCCTAAAGCATTCTGTGAGGTTCCAAAGTGAGTCCAGGACATTGCCTTATGTTAAGAAATTGGCTAAAAGACCCCTTATCCCAGTCTGCAACTCAGCCCATTCTGATGCCTGGCCCCGCTGCCTCTCCCGTTGTGTCACTTAGTTCTGCCCCCTCCTCCCTGCCCCTACTGCCCAGCCTTGATTCCATCAGACCCCTCCACTGTTTTACTCCCTCCATAGCTGCCACCAGCCTTGTTTCCCCCACCAGGTCTCTGATCTGAGTGCAGCTGGACTTGGTCAGTCCTCTTGGGAGGTCCAGGGAGTAGGGTCCAGATCCAGCATTAGACAGGAAAGGGAAGACTAAGAAGAATGAAGTAGAAAATGGGAGATGTTTGGAGACCGACAAAGTACAGCGCCACGGAGCATCATGACCCGCAAGGTGTCATGACCTAGATTGTGTCTCTGTGTGAAACTGGTCTGCCCAGTGAGACCGTCTCAGTGATCGTTCTCTATTCATTGCTATTTGTTGCTGGTCTGTATTATATGGTTTTCTTTTATAGGCAATATTAGGTATATTCAGGTTTTGGCTTCCTGGTTAAAGTGAGCCAATATTGAAATGAGTTTCCCTGATCAGGTGCAGTGGACAATGAGGAAAAGCCGTGCAGAAGCATGATGTTTAACCAAGGAAAGTTAAAAAGAGAAAATTGCCCCAGATAAGACATGTTTGAATAGTGGAATACTTTTTTCCTTTGAAAAAAATCTTTCCAAATGAAATAATTTTCAGTTCTAAGAAATAAAAGACCTAGTGGATGATTTACACTCTTACTATTGTCCCTCTTTTTTTTTTTTTTAAGTGGACAATGAATTTGAAACAGTTGCCACTCAGCTCCTGAAAAGGACCCAAGCTATGCTTAACAAGTACAGATGCCTGCTCCTGGAAGATGCCATGGTAAAATTCCACCACCCAGCACTTTCCTTTTCTTAAAACTCCGCAGACCACAGCTCCTAATTGAGAGAAAAAGACTTTAAGGAGTTATTTTCCCAACATAATTTAAAAGACAGGGATATTTAAGATTGTGGAAAAACTTAACATTTGACTCTTGCTACGAATTACAGCACTTTATGATCAATCACACTTAATCAGTGCTGTTGTTTTCCTGGTTCCAGATGAGGAAACTAGGTCTTAGGCTAAGAAATTCACCCAACATCATCTAGCTAGTAAGTCTGCAGAGTGCCCAGAGAGCAGGGATGCAGGTCGGGGCCCTGTGATACACCGGTGCTGTCTGCTGCCTGTCAGCCAGAGACTGGGGGAGGTGGCCACCCCTCCAGCGAAAACTGCTCAGAGTAACATCTGAGAGATGAGGGCATGACAAATGTTAACATTAGTTGTGTTCTTCTTTTTAATTGAGAGATCATTCCCATGCCCTAAAACTCATCTTAATTTAAAAACGTACAACTTGGTTAGTGTTTAGTCATGCAACCATCATCACTGTGTAATTCCAGAATATTTTCATCACTCCAAATAGAAACTAAAGTTAGCTTTCAAGCACCAATTAGAAAAAGGAATAAGATATCTCAGGAATTGATGGAAAGACTGAAACCTATTCTCAGGTTTTAGAAGCAGTTCTAAAACTGTGTAGGCTTAACCTAAAAATTGGTCTCTTACAAATAGATACTAATTTGAAAATGTAGATTATGTAAATGGAGATTAGTTGAACTACATTATACACACATACAGTATAGTATAAGTATGTATGTTTGTGTGTTCCTGTTTACTTAAATGTGTGTGTGTGTGTGTGTGTATATTTTTAATGTATTTACTTAAAATTATGCCTCCAAAGTCTGATTGGTTGTTCCTATATTGACAACCATTTCTGAAACAAAACTCTTAGATATCAAAAAGACTGTCATTTGTGAGGAAAGGACCACGTATTTTGCCAAATTATTTTATATCTACCCTGAATTTTCAAGTTAAAAAAAGACTAAGAAATGCAGTTTAAGACTTGATTCTGTCCAGACAAAAAAAATGATTTTAAGGAGATGCTTCCAAAAAATATAATGAAAGTGTAGCAGAATATAAAGTAAAAGGTCATGCTAATGAAATTATTTTCAACATTTTATTAAACTAAGGGGGATATAAGGAAGACTGATATAAGGAAGCTACTATGTAGAGAGCAGTGTACAAAGTTGCTACCATTTGTGTGCAAAAAGAAAAATATATATAAATTCCTGTGTGTGCATAAAGCACCTCTAAACTGACAGCCTCTGGTCCTCCAGGGAGAGACTTGGGTGGATGGGGGAAGCAGTGCACAGGGGAGGCAAAGAAGGGAGGCTTCCTTTTCATAGCTCCTTGAGTATCTTTTCAATTTGTGCCAAGGTATAAAAATACAGTTTCAAAAAATGCACTCAGTGTCATCACAAGGATAAATGAGACTAAATGGGACACGCCAGAACCTGTACACCAGAATCTCATTTCTGATTATTTCATGTGTTCCGAAAATGCACTGAGATGTTTGTGCTAGTTAAAAGGAAATCAGAGATGACTGCACTCTCATTTTCAGCGGATCAATCCCTCTGCAGAGATGGTAATGATCGACAGGATGTTCAATCAGGAGGAAAGAGCTTCTCTGTCCCGGGACAAGCGTCTGGCACTTGTGGACCCTGGTAAGAAATAACAGAGCAAAGTGAAAGAGGGCTCCTGCCATGGTTCAAGGCCACAGGCCTTCAGGGTGTCTGAACCAAACTTTGGGTTGTGAAACCTGAAGGTAGAACATGGATTGTGGGACCAAAAAAAAAGAAAGAAAGAAAAGAATTGAAAGCAGTATCTGAACATTCTGTGAAGGTCTGTTCTACAAAATCCAAAGTGGAATTTTATGTTCAATTAACTGATTCATTTTTCCCATTGTAAGTTTAAAATTCTTTTATTTTTTTAAAGATTCATTTATTTATGCATACAATGCTGGGGTATAGGCCAGAGGTGTGGGGTGGTGAGAGGATTCACCAGAGACAGAGTGGGGAGCAGAACAGGCAGATAAACCAAAGTACATTGCTGAAGGGAGCAGCGGGTGAGGCAGGAGAGATCGTGCCATGTGGAAATCTCCCTGGCCGGGTATCGAACTCATGCTGCAGTGTCTCTGGATAGCTTTATAGTGCTGCGCTTAACCCGTTGCACCACCAGGGAGGCCTGCAAACTTAAAATTCTTAATCTTTCTCTAGTCTTGAGAAGCAAATTAACTACTATTTAACTACTTCCCAAAGTAGTTAAATCTCAGCAAAGGGTTGATTGTCTTCCTATGGGCAAGGCTTCCTTAGAGGGAACAAATCAATAAAACAGCCCCTGCCCACATTGTAATGCTCCATTTACGTACTTTTCTTTCATACCATCACTTTCTTGCCAGTTGGATACATATTAGATTTGACCCACATTCTCCCTTTCAAAATGAATTCTCTACCTTTTTCTAGCGTCTAATTTTTTCCCTAAGATTTATTTATTTATGCATGCAAGCTGGGGTACAGGCCAGAGGCGTGGGGCGGCGAGAGGGTTCACCAGAGACAAAGTGGGGAGCAGAACAAGCAGATCGACAGAAATACACTGCTGAGGGAGCAGTGGGCGAGGCAGGAGAGGTCTGCTGCACCATGTGGGAATCTCCCCGGTTGGGTGTCAAACTCACGTTTCTGCTGCCGACAGCTCCACAGTGCAGCGCTTAACCGCTGCGCCACCAGGGAGGCCCGTGTCTAATTTTTTAAATCAAATAACATAATTACAATTCATGGCCTATGGATTTTACTCATATTTTCACATCCTAGACAAGAAATGCTTCTATTGCTCCAAGTTTTCCTCCATACATTATTTATATATAATTCTAATCATCATATGATATGCTAGATATAGTTTTGTCATCTAATTTTCTTCCATTGAGCACATCTGAAGTTTTTATTATGTTGCTATAGTCTTCAAAAATTTAAGAAATCCTTTGTTCACTTACTTGCTAATTTAGCTAATTCATTTCTCTACATATTTAACTATTACTTTCCCGTGACTTTACTTTTGTTCCTCAGATCTCCTTTCTGTTACTTGAATATTTGTTTAGGGTGGCTCAAGAAACTTCCAGAGAATATATGCTCCTTACACTCAGTCTAAAAGGGAGAGTCTGAAAGAAACGTTCTGTAGGAGAATCCTCAGATTTCCAAAAAGGAAGACACTGGTATACAAAATATTTCACTACTTTTTCTTAAGACCCTAAAACCTCCTTTTGCCTTTTGAGCTTGTGGCTACACCCTTATTTTATCACAAGCCCCTCAGACATGAGGGTTACTTGGACAGAGATGTGCTTTGTTCTCCTTGGGTTGTGCCCACACCACCAGTATTTGTTGGATGAGATTGTTTCCAGATTTCAAAGCTGTATCCCCCTAGAGCTTACATTTTGGAATTTGGTGAAAAAATTCATGTTTGTGGTTGGATAGATGGCATCAGAATCCTATTCCACTTCATTACTTCCAGAGTTAACACTTTTTCTGTTCCTTAACTAATATCTAATTTACAAATAGATTTGCATGGAGGTGATATTGATTTATAACATTATATAAACTTCAGGTATAAAACTTTAGAACTGGACATCTGCGTGTACTCCATCATGATCACCACCAAAATACTCTCCATCCTCTTTTTTTTTTTTTTTGGCCATTATTTAAGGGCAATCTGCCCTCCTCCCTGGGCCCATGGTCCCCTAAATCGTTCGGAACATTTCTTGCCATCCTTGGCTCTTGGAATTTGGAACTCTTCAGTGCTGGCTCAGACATGGTGCCTCTGTACCCCACTCTCCCTGTGTACCCCACTGTCCTTCCAAGTAGATGTCATTGGGGATGCTCGTTGACCATTCATTTTCTGCTCAAAGTACAGCTCGTGTGCCGGGCCCCTTCACAGGTCTAGAGGGAGTGACGCGCCAATGGCCAGAGACAATAACTGAGTTAATTCCACTCCCTGCAAAGCTCACTCCAGGGCCCCCTGCTCTAAGGAAGAAACCAGGCTGATACTAGCCTCTCATTTCTGTTTTCAGGTTGTTTCAAAATAAATGTTATTATTTTAAAAATTGATTAAAAATAACTCTTAAGAGAAAAAAATAATAAAAACGACTCTAAGAGGTCAAGACAAAGTGGACCTTTTTGCCCAGTGGGTTTTCCCATCTGTCTTCAGCAGCTACCTTTTCACAGATTTAGGCCTCATCTAGAAACTGTGGCTCCATAGCCTTGGTTGCCTTTAGAGGGCGCCCTCTCAAGGGCTGTGCTTCTGCATCTTCCTGGGCACCAAAGACTGAGGGAGGCAGGGGTGGGGGTTACCCCTGACCCACCAGGGCTCTGTGTGTCCTCCGTACTCTCATGTTCACTTACTGATGTTCTTTTTGTTCCCGTTTCCAGAGGGTTTTCAGGCTGATTTCTGTTGTTCCGTCAAACTTGATAAAGCTGCTCATGAGACACAGTTTGGCAGGAGTGACCCGCACGGCAGTAAAACAACCAGCTCGCTACACCTGAGCACCAAGGCCCAAAGCAGAGACCGAGCCAAACCAGGCATGGCCGAACCGACGAATCATGACCAATTTCATCCAGTGCCTAATCACATCGTGGTCTCCGCGGAAGGAAACATTTCTAAAAAAACGGAATGCCTCGGCAGAGCACCGAAATTTGACAAAGTGGGCTTAGTTCATTACCGGAACGCGTCTGAAGAGAAAACCAGCCGGAGAGACTCCATGAAGGCCAGCGAGTGCTCTCCCGGCCCTGAAGGCCACCGGAAAACCTCGTCCAGACCAGATCACGGTACTGAGAGCAAACTCTCGTGTATCCTAGCCGATTCTCACTTGGAGATGACGTGTAACAATTCCTTCCAGGACACAACTCTGAGGAATTCTCCAAAGAATGAAGTTTTACACACAGACATCATGAAAGGGTCGGGCGAGCCCCAGCCTGATCTCCAGCTCACTAAGAGTTTAGAAACCACCTTTAAGAACATCTTGGAACTCAAAAAGGCTGGGCGGCAGCCCCAGAGTGACCCCTCGGTTAGCGGCGCTGTCGAGTTAGATTTCCCCAACTTTTCTCCAATGGCTTCGCAGGAAAACTGCCTGGAAAAGTTCATCCCGGACCACAGTGAAGGCGTTGTAGAAACTGACTCCATTTTAGAAGCAGCTGTAAATAGTATCCTAGAGTGTTAATAGCAGCAATCCTTCCCCCACCCCACCCCCGAGACCCCCCGCCCCGGACAAGTTACATTCTTTCCTGGCAAAAGCAAATGGAATCGGTCTCCTGTCTCCAGCCTGCTTGATCTTTCATCACAGGTTATTCTTTCTAATCTCAATCCCATTCTTTGTTTAAGAGCAATACTCGTGGTTACAGGGAGATCCTTGAGTAAAATTAATTCTTACTAGAAAGCAGTCTGATAGGCCCTACACATTTCAAGTGTTTATGAAAGCGCTTATAGTCATTTTTGTTTGTTTAATTGGTTTTGGGTTTTCTTTTCTTTTTTTTTTTTTGAAGAACACTGTAACTCAATGAGATCACAGTACACTTGGCCCTGGGTAAAATTCTGACAATCATAAGTCATTTGAGAACAGACTTATTACAGAAAATCAAACAGGACTGATAGAAGCTACTCTGTAAAGAATATCCCACTGCATCTCCAAATTGTGGCTTCTGGGGGTGGGGGTGGGGGTTGTTATCAGAGGGGAGACCGCATGGTTCTCCCTGCTCCACCTTCTCGAGCAGTAAGTTGCTGGCTGCCCTGCCCCGGACAGCACAGCCTGGGAGAGCAGCCGGCAGCGCACCAGCAGGGCATGTGAAGGGCTTCCTTGTCCATCCTTCAAGTGCTTTCCCAAGGTTCCCAGAGCAAAACCTCATGCTTTTCAGCCTATTTGTGTTGAATTTCATCTAGCGAATGCGCTGCTCTTAGTTGCAACAGCACGATTCGAGACAATTCCACCAGGCTAAATAAAGGAAAATGGAAACCAGTTAAGTGGCACAGTGTACAGGGGAGGCCGGGACAGAGCCCTAAGGAATATAATATGTATATATGTAAAAGCATATATATGTTAACTATTGAGAAAAAATAAGAGTTTTGCATTTTATAATTGGATATAGTCAACATATGATGTATATTTTTGTTTGTTGCTGGGTTTTATTTCATTTAACCTCTCTTTGCAACCCTCTCCCTCAACAAATAGCCAAGCATCAAAAGCACTTTCATTTGAAAACTGTGTTGTAATTTTTCAGTTTAAACTGTAAGGGACTTTGGCCTTGTTTATGCTTCTTGTTATCTGAGAACAGTAGTCACCCCCAGCAGCCATCACTACCAAAACACAGACAAACCAAAGTAACCAGCCAGCCCACCACTGAGAGGAGAAATTTGAGACCCGGGATTCCCACTTGAGAGAGAGCCAAAGGATATGCCCTGTCATGGTCTGTGTTTGGCCTGTGTTCATGTTAGTGAACATGATGTTGCTTTATTTATATTTCTTTTCAGGGAGCTTCACCCATTACCCTTTCTTGTATCCCTGCCCCTGGTCACCCCATTTCTGATGTTACTTTAATTCTCAGCGTCACTGTAACCATCAGTTATCTCTTATCATTGGCAAAGCTACATAACAGTATTTGCGATGCACTCTCACGCACGCACGCACGCACGCATGTCCCTGAGCTGTTTGGATCCAGAGGTCACTCCGGTTCCAGTGTGTACACATTCACCCTCCCTCTTGTGTGCATGCATGCGCTCATTTGTTCTGTTTTTCTCTCTGGCTTTGGAGGTGCCCACTGGTCTCCACTCTAACCCCTTGCCAGAATCTGCTTCTGACTATCCCCAGGATGGGGATGACACCCCCACCCCCCGCCATTATCATCATGTTGGGCATTTCTTTTCCAGATTGGCCTGTGATGGAAAGGAAAGCTTCTGATTATTAGGGGGAAAAAATAGCAGCAGAAGACCTATATTCTCCCTGCCCCTCGTCCCTACCTTGCAAAGAAACCCCACAAGACGGCCAGTCTTAGAAAAGCAAAGGACCTTCTCCCCACCTCACCACCCGCCAATAGAAACTGGAAAATCTGGGCCATTTTAGGGTTACCATTTTTTCCTCATTTGTGCCAATGTCCAAGTTGCAGATTTCCCCTTTTTCCTGTATTGTAACATATTAGAAAGATAAGTTGATATTGCCAGTTGGAACTTTCTGTTTGGGCAGCCCTGGAGTAACACCCTGCCCTGAACCCCATGACTTTATAGGCTTTTCTTCTCTTAGGGCTCATGCTCCCATAAATTCCTAGCAAGATTTAAAGATGGTCCCTCCTGATCAAATTCTTCTCATTGTGGAACTTTATACCTTGAAGCCTTCACATAGGCTACTAATGAGTTACATTAATTACTGCAAATCAGTGGAATTTTTAAGAGTCAGGATAAGCTTCATGTAGACCCCTATCCTTCCCTGCTACCCCAATCCTTGCTTTTATACACCATCTTAAAGGGTTTTAAAGCCCAAACACTTGTCTAGCAAGTGGAGAGCCTAATTTACCAAAATGAAACTTGTAAATTTTTTGTGTCCTTGTATGTAAGTTTGCTTTTTATGGGGAAAGATTCTAGATAATGGCAAATGAAGATTGCGAAATGTATTTTACTCCTGTGATTAGGTTAAGCGCACATGGGTCGTAACTCGCATGTCGAGCCCCCAAGGTGAAGGGTAAGAGAGCTCGGCCTCAGACGGCCAACATTCAGCTGTTCAGGTTCATTAGTCAAAGTTAAGTTTAGAACTACTTGTACACAGTAACAAAAATCATTTTCTTTATTTTTTTTCTGTTGTTGTTGTTGTGGAAAAGTGTGAATTTGTTATTAAGCATTTGATTTTCTGTGTCCTTAAGTACTGCCTAAAGATAAAGCAAATTTTAAACTGGCAATTACGAAAAAGAACTATTTTAGCTCTGAAGAATTTAGTAGACTTTGTTAGATTAGGGAGGCCTTACAGACTGACTTGACTTAAAGAGGACGCGTCACTCACTGTCAGTGTGGTGTGGGCTTTATTTGCTTAAATACCTTCATTTGTATAGTATGTCTCACTTGAAATTGCTTTGTATACATTTTGTAAAAATATTTATAAAATGTTTTGTAAAAAAAAGTATAACAAATTGCAGTTTATTTTGTTATGTTGGATAAATACTGTTAAAAGAAACCAGTCAGTAACTATATTGTTAATCCATGGTTAGGAAATGTTTAGTTGGAGATTACAAAATGAAACAACCATTGCAATACAGCCAAAGATTTGGGAAAATGTGCAACTGTGATTGTCTTGATTTTGCAACTAGGAAGACTGCAACCGTTTCCCAGAAAAAAGGGTAAGTGTGCAGTGGGAATTTTCCTTAGATATATTCACCCTTACCAAAAAGCAGCATACTGGTGGGAGGTTAGGATTTCTATTGACCGGCCTTTCCTAACAGTTAAAAATTCGAGTTAGTAAGAAAAGTTTAGTCATGTACCTCTCTGGTCTCCATCTCTACTCCTGTCACATGGGTCCTTAACCAAGGAAGGAAAACTGAGGTCCTTTGAAAAGTTAAATAAGTGAGCCTCAATCTGCAGAGTTTTGTTCAATCTTTATTTTGTTTCTACAATGACAAGAAGGGGAAGAGGTAAAGAAAGCTATTTTACATAACTTACTCCAGAATTGACATGTTTCTCTTTGGATTCATACATTTATGCAAATCATACTGAGAAAAACCTCTGTAACCTTATCTGTAAAATCAGCTCCATCAGGCCCTTCTGATTTTTTTTTGTCCTCACAAGTGTAACGCCACCCAAATTGCTAGGGGAAAACTACCAGAGGATGAAATATCTCTGGGAGTAAAGATATAGGACTACTTAGATTTTTATATGGGGCTTGGGTATTAAATTAATATTCCTTACTTTATGGTTTCATTGCTTCTCCCCTGCTCTCAAAGCAGTAGCAGTTGGGAAAACAAGATTCCACAGTAATCAACATGTAAGTAGGAAGTGGTTCTCATGTAAGTAACAAGTTAGAATAATTACTGCAAGAATGACTGCATCAGTGGGTGGGCCCCTCAATGTCCTGGCAATGTTACCCTGACATCAAGCCTCTCTTCTTACTGAGGTGAGTGAATATGTGTCCATTAGAACATTTTGCCCCTTTTTTAGCCATTTGCAATGGGAATGCCCAATAAATGAGTTAAAAAGGATTATCTGGCTGTTTGGTTAGAGTCAGTCTTTGTGTCCACGGGGACATACCCAGAGGACAGACAAGGCATCTCAGGCTGGTTAAAGTTCTCAGCCCAGTGTATGAGAGGCCATATTTCAGGAGAGGAGCGAGCCCTCATACTTTCTGATGAGGAGGTAGCCAGTGGATTTGGGAGGAAAGAAAAGGGAAAAAGAAAGGAACCTCTACAATCTGGGAATACTGAAACAGCATTGGAATAACTGGCTGGACTTCAGGGGAGAGCCTCAAGGCAGTTATATAAGACCCAGTTAATGATTACATTTATGTGAATAAAACATTCAATGTTATCGATCAACAAAAGAAAAATAGTATTGCTCAGGCAGGACTCCAGAGGTGATGCTCTGGGCCGAGGCCCGGACTCTGCTGTGGCCTGTGTGCGCTCTCAGAGTTAAAACTGTCGAGGATGCAGCCGAAGGTGGAGTGTGTAACCACCAAACACACACCGAGCACTTTGCAGGCAGCGTGCAGACACTGTGTATAAGGATAATTCAGGCACGATTTCCACTGAAGAACTCATGGACTAGTGAGTAGACAGGAATAAAGAACCACATCACATTTGGGAACTGGAGTTCAGGAGAGGAGCTGGGGCTACAGTTCTTCCAGACAGCCACTTGGTAGGCAGCTGCAATCTCTTTCCATGCCCTGGTTCTTAGTAATTTCCTGAGTTATGAGAGAACAAAAAAGTATGATACTTGCTACAGGAATGAAGGTAAAGGAATTTTGTCATTGCAGTTTTCATTTTTTATTTTTTTAAAGATTTATTTATGCATACAAGCTGGAGTACAGGCCAGAGGCAGCGAGACGGTTCACCAGAGACAGAGTGGGGAGCAGAACAGGCAGATTGACGGAAACACACTGCTTAGGGGAGCAGCGGGCGAGTCCAGAGAGGTCTGCTGCGCCATGTGGGAATCTCCCCGGCCGGGCGTCGAACTTGCATCATCACTGCCGACAGCTCCACAGTGCAGCGCTTAACTGCTGCACCACCAGGGAGGGGCCCTCATTGTAGTTTTTAATAAGTGAAAAAACAGGGTTCAGAACACTTGTAAATGGCAGGAGCACATCTATAATATAAGTGGATTCTGTAATATGAATAGCCTGGGTCTACACTGCTGGGGGTAAAAGCCCTTCTTCATAAGAAACCCTGACCTATATTCCTCCAAGTGCAAGAGCCTGCCCTTTGAAAACACTTGTGAAGGTTAGAAGATTCTTAGGAAAAAATCATTTCTCTGACAGTCAAGGAAAGCAGTGAAACATGGAGGGCAGAAAGTGTCTTTAGCAGCAGAATCTGTAAACAGGTCCCAGAATCTCATCTAAGTATCAGATACCTTCCTGCAAGTTACTCTCAGCCGTAGCTTCTTGGCCTATAAATTAGGGAGACTTGTCCTGTCATGCCACTCCTAGGCTATAAAATGAGGTGTTGGTGAAGAAGTATAGAAGGTAAAAAATACTAATCTTCCATTTTCTCTGAAATAATTCAGAGGTGTTTTGGGTTTTTCTGGTTTGCTTCTGGTCTTACCTACAGCATACTGTCTCCTTCATACCCTTGCTTTCCTGTGTCCATCCTCACCCCTCAAAATGTTGTGGTACTTCACCTGTTCTCTCCTTTTTTCTTCCCAGTTTTGCTCCTTTGAGCTTCTTTTACATCAGAAGCCAAAGCACTGTCCATGTCGTCTTCTCCGATTCCACACTCATCTGGCTGCTCTCATACTAATCTCTTTCTACCTGCTTCCTGGTAACATTGTCACTTTCTGAAGAAGGAATGAGGAAAGGTTGAAGCAAAAGGAAGCTGCCTTCAAGAAGGTTCATCATCCAAAAGATTTGGAGCAGATGGAGAAATTGTAGCTAGAGTCCCCTTTCAGTGCATTAGGTGCAAGGGCTTTGCCTTAATAAGACATTGCTCGATTATCTTTTAAGTAAAAAAAAAGAAAAAAAAGTAGGAGTCCAAATAATCCAGAAGTACAGACAAGACTGAAATAACTAATTTGGGGCTATGTTGGGGAAGGAGTCCTGGCATCAGAGAGGCACAAAATGTTGGTCCTGAAAGGCATGTTAACAGTCAAGAGCTTTCTAAAACAAGCAAATCACAGAACTCAAGATAAACATGTGATTTTTAAAAAGGGCATAATACAAAATTTAAGTCTTCCATCCTAAATCCCACTCCTATTTCCCCACAATAACCGCCCCCATCAACACTTTCTTGCGTATCCAATGTAAAAGGATTACATCGCTATGTACATCTTTATCTAAAAGTCAAAAACAATGAAACAACTTGGGCACACTCTCTTACACCCTATTCTATATCTTGCATTTTCAAATACAATATAGACATTTTCCAAATGTCTGCGAGTAATGTAGTCAGGATTTTTTGGTTGTAAGCAATGGAAACCTACCTGCTTAACCAGCATAAAGGAGTTTCCAGAAAGGATCCATATCCTTTGACTGAATGGAAGAATGGAGAACCAAATGGCTTGACAAAGACAGAAACAAGGAAAATACCAGGTCTTTGTAGGTAGAAATCCTTAAAAGTCTTGCCCCAAGCCACCTACATCACCCAGCTCAATTCAAAATCCAGAGGGAAGAAGTTTAGGATCTCATATCCTTCCCACTAGAAGTGAGAAAAAATCTTCCATAGACCCCTTCACTTTATGTATTGGGAGGGCAAGCATTTAGATTTCATATCCCGCACTCTGAAGATTGTACACAATGAGAGACCAGTTCATGAAAGGAATGGGATACTCTTAGGAAATGGGAATTGTGTGAGCAAACAAAAAATGGAAACCATCACCGTGAAGATTACAGCACTTGAAGACCGACTTCACTGCACATAACTTAAGTCTCCCATAATTTATTATTATTTTTTCACATTTTAAAAGGACAAGTTTATTCAGAAAAGGAGAAAGAAAAAAGGCACCTGTCACAGGTGGGCAAGAGAGCTGCTTTTCCATAATTTATTTAACCATTTCCTAGTAATGGACAACTGAAACGGTGAAGAAAAGAGAACAGAGGCCTGTGAGCACAGGTTAAAAAAAGTTTTTGATGCTATAAATGGCCACGCTACGTAACTTACTTTTGAGAAAAAAATTTCGCATCTTGCCCAGTGCAGGGGCACAGTCAATGTTCAGTAACATATTCAGTGAGTGAATGATTTTTGGTGAAAGAGGACTCCCATTTCTTTTTCCCTGGATCTTTCTGGGAGAATTTCTTTGGTACTGAAAATAAGTACTCTCCTAGCACCACCTGCTGGCATTAGACATCCTAGCCTCTCGGGCCTCCCTGGTGGCACAGCAGTTAAGTGCTCCGCTGTGGAGCTGTCAGCAGTGGCAAAGCGAGTTCGACACTGGCTGGGGAGATTCCCACATGGTGCAGAAGACCTCTCCTGCCTCGCCCGCTGCTCCGCTCAGCAGTGTATTTCCGACCATGTGCCTGTTCTGCTCCCCGCTCTGCCTCTGGTGAACCCTCTCACCACCCCATGTCTCTGGCCTGTACCCCAGCTTGTATGTGTAAATAAATAAAATCTTAAAAAAGAAATCCTGGCCTCCAGTCTCTTGGAGCCAAGAGATTGCTAATGCTCGTGAAATTCCTCCTCTGCTTAATACCGTAAGTACCACAAAAACTACCTTTTACCTGTAGACCAGGAAGCTACAAAATACTGATTTAGTTTTTGTTCCTTGTTTGCTATCTAATGATACTTTGCTGACCCTTCCAGTTTTTGCCTCACAGTCAGACATATGAAGAGGTGCTGAGAGACAATGAGTCTCACACCACAGACTGATGCTGAAGATAGTTATTCTTTGACTTTTATTCATCAGGAAGGAAACCGGGCATGGCACTGTCTTTTTGGCTGACTAGACAGGTAAAATATACCAATACGCTGACTTAAGGTTGGGTAGTTAACAATCCCCTGCAAGTGCCCATTGTACTAAGTGCCTTAGAAGATACAGATGAGTATGAGACAAGTTCCCTGCCTTCAGGGCACCCAGTCCAATTAGGGAAACAGTAAGTCAAACAGTAGAGGATACAAAATGCTGTTAAATAATGACACTGGCCTCAAACTTAGGTTATCTACCTAATACCTCTCTATGCACACTGTGCTAGACATTTGACAATGCCTGGAGATATTTTTGTTCGTCTTAACGGGTGGCACTGATACTGACATGTAATAGGTGGGAAGCCTGTTATGCTATTATCCTACAATACACAGAACAATCCCCAATAGCAAGGAATTACCCGGCCCAAAATGCTACTACTACTGGAAACTGAGAAAGCCTCACTAGTCGCTTAGGATCAAGTCTTGAGTAAAGCTGGCATGACAGCTGCCCTCCTAGTAACGTGGGGAGAAATGTGCTCAAGTAATTCAGAGAAACACCCTACTAAGTCTTGCTATTCAAAATATACCCTTCACTTTTTAAGGTATTAAAAATGCAAGACATTGACCTCACCCCACTCCATTCTTGAATTAAAATCTTGGGGGGGGGGGAATCCGCAGGTGACTCCTATTCGCGTTAATGCTTGAGACTCTGTTCCCTGGGCTTTGATTGTTTTTTCACTGTTCTATGAAGACCGGGAGAGATGGAAGCACATTCCAGGTGAGCGCCACATAAGGGAAGGTTCTGAGATGGCAGAAATGGATTTCTATTTTTCAATCCAGCACGAATAATAACAGTGTTGACTCTTTCCTGTCAGACTTTGTGCTTAACGCTTTATATGAGTACCTCAAAATCCTCGGAACGCAGCTGGGTACGTCCATGAACATACCCAAAATGGCGTTAAAGAGACTAATTAACTAGCTCAAGGGGCTACTGACGAAGCCAGGCAGACAGAAAAGAAACTTCATTCTTTATCACTCAAAGCCGTTCACAGCCACCTCCACCCGCACGTGAGAGCCAAATTCATACTCCCGGATCCTTACCCCACGCTAAAGACCTGACAATGCCTGTCTTCCTTTCCAGAGGCAGAGAGCGGACGCCGGAAGAGCCGCGCCAACGCGAGACCGGAAACCGTGGTGCATTGTGGGAAGCGGTTCATTGTTTACAACCAAACCTCCCGCGTTACGCGAATAGAATCTAAAAGAAAAGGGCTGAATTTGGAATGTGACATAGGCTCTAGAAAGCTTGGAAGCGGTGCGAAGGCAGCTTTGTGCAACTTTTAGCAAGAACTCAGCGGTTCACCGCTGCGCAAGCAGCCCGGGTCGCCCTGCCGTGAGCTAGAATAGACGTCTCTATGGTCGAGTAACTTCAGAGCGGCTCCTTTTGCCCCGCGTGGTGACATTGCGCAGGCGCGTTAGCTGCGGCGTTGGAAAGATGGCGGAACAAGAGTGAGTATTTGGGGCTTTGAATCTTGGTGTGGGGGTTTGAGTATCCACTGTCATCCACGGTATTTGTTCTTCGGTGGCTAAAAATAAGGGTGTTTATGGACTGAAGGGGGGGCCTAGAAAAGGCTCCGGGCTAACAGAGGCTGGGGGTAAGGAGCCGGAGGGTGGAGCTGGCTGTTGAAGGGTGCTGCTGTCAAGTTTGGGTTAACTCCAGGAAGGAAGATTTTTCAAGCTGGGGAATAGAGAGTGCCAGAGTTGTGTTCACCACGCTGATTTAAGTATTGTCCCCAAAGATGAATCTGCCCCCGCCCGCAGTCTCACGGAACTTTACTAGAATCTAGTCGCTGCTGGTGTCGTGAAAAACTGGTAGTGAAAGTGCCATTGACATGTACGAGGAATAGTGGCCAAGGGATTCGTGAATTTTAAATAAGATTTTAGGGACAACTTAGTGTTGAGAAGTGGAGTCGGAAACCACAAGTTTCAACGAATCTCTTTAAGAAGTCTCAGAACTGTAGTGCTTCCTGAAGCCCCGGAAATGGTTTAGAACTCCACTGAAGATTTGTTTCCTAAACATTATCTCTGATCCCAATTTTCTGTATCAGGCAAAGAAAAAAGATCCCTTTGGTTCCAGAAAATCTCCTGAAAAAGAGGAAGGCTTATCAGGCCCTCAAAGCCACCCAGGCAAAGCAGGCTCTTTTGGCAAAGAAGGAGGTAATGATGGGGAACGAGGAGGAAGGAATTAGAATTTGTCTGGTGAACTACTGTAGGTTTGGTATGGACAGTGTTTTCCACCATTGTTCAGTTACAAGTATATGGGTTGTGTCTTTACATTTTACATACATATTACATTTAATGTTTATCAAATGCTTTCTGCCCACAAAATACTAGAGTTTATTAAGGAAAAAGTGTAATGGAGACTTTCTTCCATATTCATACCATGAGACCAACATGCCTGTGTACCTGGAAGAAAAATTTTCTTTTTGGAAGAAAACAAGTTTGCTTGCTTGTTTGGTAGTTTATCATGCCTGATACAATGTTAGATTCCACAAACACTTGTTGGTAAACATTGGTAATAGCGTGTATGCTACTTTTGGGTTTGTTTATCATGAACCTTTCCCGGTAATTCCAAATTTTTCAATTCCACCATTACTTGGGTATCTCATTTTTCCCTTACATAACAATGGGGGATGTTTGTTTGCTGCCCTTTGCAGACCTGGGGACAAAGATTCTGGTAACTGATGTATTACTGTTAGGAGAGTAAAGATGAATCAAGGTACAAAATGGTGGTAATGGCTTGCCTTCTCTGTAGCAGAAGAAAGGAAAAGAATTCAGGTTTAAACGACTAGAATGGTTCCTACATGAATCCTGGCGGCAACGACGTGACCACGTGCGCCTCAGACGGCTAGATGTGAAACCTCATGGCTTGGAAGTGCCAGATAAACATTCCTTGGCTTTTGTTGTGCGCATTGAAAGGTAGGGAACTTACCAGATTCTGTGATGCTGGGGTAAACTTTGGGTTCAGCATTAGACCCCTTTCTAGAGACTTGAAGAGATCTCAGTCTTTAATTTTCTAAGGCAAGTTGTGCTTGGAATTCAGGGTTGAGCACAATGTAGATGTTGTCTCATCAAGGTTCGGGAGACTAATTTTAGGCAGATAAACACAAAAATACACTCTCTGCCTACTCTGAGGGTAAAGGGCTGGATGCTGGGCGCGAGGTTGCCAAGACTTGTGTTCAAAGCAAAAACTTGAAGCTGAAACCTGCAAAACATGAAAGGAGTTGACCTGCACTGGGGTCAGCTCTATCTGTATTGACCAGATAGAGATGCAAAAAGACCTGAAGTGGGAGAATCCAGGCATCTCTAGGAACTGAGCCCAGCCAAGGTCAAGTGTGCGGAATGTCTAGGTGCTGGAGAGTGTACACAAAGCTTTTCCACATTTAGTGCTACTTTCTTTACCCATTCCTCTGGCATGTACAGCTCTGACCCTTCCTTTCTTCCCACCAGTTGCCCAAGCCAGAAACCCATGGGTTATAAATATTTATGAGTCCTCTTTACTAGCCCTCCTATCTCTACCCATAATCTCTTTCCTGGAGTACCACATTAACGCTCAAACTGGGTTTCGCTGCCTCTCGGGTCACATGTAGATCTGTCCTGTGTGTTCTCAGTGATTATCAGAAAGAAATCTGATCTTGTCTCCTTTACTTAATCTTCCATAACTTTTACTGCCTACAAAAGCCAGTTCAACTCCTTAGCTTGCCATGCACAGCCCCCCACACACAAATTTGCAGGGACCATCTCTGTTCCCATAGCACTTTGCTCACGTCAGGCCTTGCTTACATCACATGGAAATAATCTGTTTACATAGCCGCCTCTCACTCAGCTGAGCTCTGATATGGCATGGTCTTTGTCCTCTGGTCTCTGTCCTGCTTCCCTCTCTGTGATCTACTCTCTGGATGCCCGGTAGTAGCACACGTCATAGTTGCTTGCTGGACTGACAGAAACTGAATAGTCTTAACTGCCTCTACCATTCTTTTCAGCATTAAGGGGGTGAGTTTACTGGTGAAAAAGATCATTGCTAGACTTCGCCTGAAGAAGATTTTCAGTGGTGTCTTTGTTGAAGTGACCCCTCAAACCATTAAAATGCTTCGTACAGTAGAACCTTATGTGACCTGGGGGTGAGTAAGGTTTTTTGTGTGAATACACATTAGAATGTATTTGAGCATGTTAACATTAGAGTGTACAAGGATACTGTTCTCTGAGACTCATGAATGTTTTGCTGTGGCCACAGGTAACAGAAATCAACTGCCAGCCTTGGGATGGGGAGTAGGTAGAGCGGGAAGTGTCAGCGCTGCCTGTCACGGTGCGAGTACAGCCAGAGCAGGGCTTGTTCGGTTGTCAGCTAAGACTGAGTCAGATGGGTAGAGGAGGGGTTACTCCTTGGACACTGGAAGCAGAGCTCGGGTCAGTGCTTGTGAAAGAATACTGTTCCTACAAACCTTGAAAGCCAACAAAGAGTTCGGGTTTAATTTCAGACTTTTACAACATCTCAAGGAGAGAGATCACTAAAAGTCAAATCCTTAAATGGTACTAGTGAGAATGTGTTTTGTGTTTTTAGTTTTTCCCCCAGAATTAGACGTTTGCTTTATTCCACATAATACAAAATATTCTCAGGATAACAATGGTAATATACCACCAGCAACATGAGTACTTTGAAACCTTAATGGCTTATACATAAGCTTCCCTCATTCTTTACATTTTTATTTTATCTACATCTTCAGTGCATACAGCCTTTATGTAAGTTCCACATAGAAAATTGTCTTACCATAAGTCTTTATGTTAATGTCTTTCAAGGCATTTTTGGATGTGTAAAACTCAGTCTCCGGTAAACTCCTAAGAAAGGATTTTTGAGGGGGGCCTGCCTGGTGGCACAGGGGTTAAGTCTCAGCTCTGTGAAGCTAACGGCAGCCACTGCAGCATGAGTTCAATCCCTGGCCAGGGAGCTGACCCACATGGCGCAGCAGACCTCCTACCTCGCCTGCTGCTCTCCTCAAAGTGCTGCCCACGCTGTCTCTGGTGAATTCTCTTCCCCTCCCACACCTCTGGCCTACACCCCAGTTTTTGTATGTATAAATAAATCTTTTTTTTAAAAGGGGGGTTTTTGGAAAATATCCCTTGAGTTTTGCTTCTTAACAGTGTGTACACACACACACGCACATTTAATTAATAGCTCTGTTAGAAGTTAATATTTTTGATTTAGGGGAGGCATGTTTTTTGCCTGGGAAATAGGATTTTTTACCTGGAAAAGATTTATATCCATAAATTTTATTTCTCATTACATATTCTGGTCTGTATCTCCTTGTGTATTCCCAAGCATTCCAACTGTAGTGTGATTGCAGAACACTTGCTGTGAGAGGAAGGGATGGTTAGGATTGAGTGACCAGTGAATGCAGAGTGCTAGGGTTGGCTAAGTTGTGCTTTACTGTCTAACATAGATTCCCAAATCTGAAGTCTGTCCGGGAACTCATCTTGAAACGTGGACAAGCCAAAGTCAAGAATAAGATTATCGCTCTGACAGACAACACACTGATTGAGGAGCACCTGGGTGAGTCTTGAATCAAATATAGAATAATGTGTATTCACACAAAAATGGGTAGTTGGGGCATAAAGCAAGGATCTTTAGTGGTCTTGATCTTTAGGTCTTGATGTGGGATCCAGGTCATATTCTTCTTGGGGTCTCAAGACCTGCCAGAATGCCCAACTCTGGCATATAAGTACCTCACAGTATACGTTCAGTAAATGTCGAATAAAGGAATCTGTACTCTTATGTTTCTTAGGGAAATATGGTGTCATTTGCTTGGAAGACCTCATTCATGAAATTGCCTTCCCGGGAAAGCATTTCCAGATGATCTCAGGGTTCTTACGCCCTTTCCAGCTCTCAGTAGCCCGTCATGCTACTAAGAATAGAGTCGGCTTCCTCAAGGAGATGGGCTTACCCGGCTATCGAGGTGAAAGTATCAATCAACTGATCCGGCAGCTGAACTAAGCCCAGGTGAGGCAGGGCTTGTAAAGCGCCCTTTGGCTGACTTAATCGACCATGCCTCGTTACTTAAAAACTATTTCTGTATTTGCCGATATAAGAGTAACTGTGGAGTTAGGCGGAAAGAGGAGGCTGATATTTATAAGTCTAATGGGTAGAGCTAAGCTTGAGACAGTGAATGACCTATTAGGACATGGAACTATGTGTATTTATTCCAGTGTATTTATAAGCTATTCTCAAATTGGGATTCTCACAGGTAACATAACCTCATATTTCCGTTGAAAAAGTCACTGTTAAAAATGTTACGTTCAACAAATGGTATACATATAAAGTTACAGGCTAGAAAATGTATAACAAAAACTTCTCTATTGCTGTGGTCATTCAGCTACAGATGGAAAGAGAGTAATACTAAAAACTTACCCAAAAAAAGATTTGATACTCCAAAGCAATCTTTTTATTTTTAAAGCTTTATTTTATTTATGCATACAAGCTGGGGTGCAGGCCAGAGGGATGGGGGGCTGAGAGGATTCACCAGAGACAGAGTGGGGAGCAGAACAGGCAGAGTAACTGAAATACACTCCTGAGGGGAGCAGCAGGCGAGACAGGAGAGGTCTGCCGCACCATGTGGGAAGCTCCCTGGCCGGGGATCAAACTTGTGCTGCAGTGGCTCTGTATAGCTTCATAGTGCTGCGACTTAACCGTTGTGCTACCAGGGAGGCCCCTCCAAACCAATCTGTTTCATTGAAGAAATCAATTATTTGAAAACACTTTTGTTTAATTTATGCATACAAGAACTGGGATCTCAGGCCAGAGGTGTAGGGGATAAGAGGATTCACCAGAGACAGAGTGGGGAGCAGTACAGTTGGACTGACTGAAATACACTGCTGAGGGGAGCAGCGGAGGAGTCAGGAGAAGTCTGCTGCACCATATGTGGGTTTTCTCCCTGGCCCAGGATCAAACTCATGCCACAGGCTGGCAGCAACTTGATAGTGCTAAGACTCACTGTGCCATCAGGGAGGCCCCACTTTTTTTTATTATTATTACTCTTAGGGTCAGGTTGCTGTAAATTTGTAGTAATGAAATTGTGTTTTTCTTTCTCAGAATGTCTGACAGCACAATGTGTTGGAAGCATGTGTTTGGTTTTTGGAATTGTTGTCCATATCTTCAAAGAAGATTATTTCCTGCTTTATCTTCAGAAACTGGAGGGGAAGGGTCAGGGAGAAGATGTTGATGTTCATGCAGGCACTTCTCATCAAAACCCAGTTCCAAGAAAAAGTTGCTGCATGTCTTCCACATTGGCCTCTGCTACCCTCCTCTGAAGTGAGCAAAGGACTCGTGCCATGGAGGAAGTCCTGCTTTGTCCTAGCCTGTATCTTGGGGTTTAATGTTGGTAAATGAAAACCCAGGCCCGTATACAAGAAGGCAGTGGACCAAGCCCAGTGGCATACCTGAACCTGAGGGTTCCTAAGGGCCTTGTTTCGGAAAGAACTTAAATATATTTAGAAAAGAAAAAAAAAAAACATACTCAGTTGCCTCTGCTGTGAATCTGTGTTCTAACTTTTCGGTGAGAGCTTGCAAAGTTGACTAGTTCTAAGTTTGCCTGGTGGCTCTCTTAGCCCATCCTGCAGCCAGCTTATTGGTTCTTTTCTCTAATAAAACATGCATTAACTCAGGTTTTTGCTTGGAAGTTAGGGTGTTCATAGATCCTGCTCCTTTAGGTGAGGACATCCTGTACTGTCAGGATTGGTTACCCAGGTCCTGACTTTGCTGATTTCCTTGGGTTCCTTGTCCTGTGAAAGATTAGCGTTTTTACCATGGTAGCTTGTTTCTTTCATGCTAGTTGTTTCCTGTTAAGAATACTTGGTGGGTTACTGAGCCCCTGCTTATCTACAACTCTGAAGAATGCCCATTTATTTCAAATTGGATATGGCCGGGAGTCCGTGGCTGGATTTTCTGGTTTCATGGATCTGTTCTCTGCCTAAAACCCAAATCCAGGCAAGAATGAGCCTTTTCTTGGTTTGGCGTGGATGACATTAGTACTGTTTCATCTTTTAGGCCCTAGGCAGGCAGCTTCATTGGGCCCTTTCCTTCATACTGTAGATTTCAGAAGTACTGCCCTCAGTCCTGCTAGTGCTAGTGACCAACAGAAGGGCTTCTGGAGATTGTAGACCTAAAAAAGGGGGGTCTGATCCTGCTTGTGTTCAGTTGTGTCCATCCCTACATCAGCCTGCCTTTGTTACTGTCGTGCAATCTCTTCAATTGCCATCTAAGCAACAGGTGGGAGTGTGCCAGACCCAGGTTAACCTGTGTGTCCCCGGGTACCTTAAGATCAGCTTTGTTGCAGTTTTGGCACACAGGGCCCTCAAACATAACTGCGAGATTGAGTTAGAGGTATAACAATGCCTTAAAATGTGCCAGGTTATGAGGTAATTAATTAGGTTGGTGGGCTCAAGAGTTAACTTGTCAGGAATAGGTGTTACTCTAATACTGTAAAGCATTGTGAAATTAGATTACTTTAAAATGATGTATCAGAAAGTCATGGGAAAAGAGCACTTGTGAGTGTGGAAGCCCAGGGTTTATGTCTCAGATCTCTTACACTAAATATGGGAAAAAGTTTCCGCTCTCACCTGTGAAAGTCTGGGCTAAGAGTCTAGCTTGGCAGCCTCATGTGACTGTTAAAAGGATTAAGCAAAGTAAGTTTTAACTTTGAATTCTGTGTAAATAGGGAGGGTATAAACAGTATGCATTTCTGTGTAATGTACCATAGAGAGACTCCTTATTTATGGGAGAAGCTAGACTATGACATAATCTGTAGGTCAGTGTATGTGCCTGTGGGTTCATAATTCATTCGTACTGAATAGCTTCTAGGTGTAGGGAAAACAAGTTTGAGGAGGCAATGAGGGTTTGAGGACCATATGGAGGACGAGTGCCTTGTAATACCACCTGGGTTCCAAATTCACGTATTTACGGCCACCGGAAGAAATGACCCAGGAGATAGACACCTCCCCCTGCATTGCTAAGGGATTGTTCCCTGTGGGTTACACCCTCTGAGTGCATCCTATGCTGGGGGGGAGGAGGGCTAAATGAAAAACAACGTTCATGCTTCGCAGATAAAAGTATGAGACTTTTCCAATTTATACATAAAAGGATATTTATTTTTCCACCGAGGAGATAATAGTCAGAAATACTGATGCTAAGCGACCCTGATGATACGAGGAGGCTTAAGTTCAGTGGGGCGCGAGCACGGGAAATGAATGACACGATGGCCTGTATCCAGAGTGCCGAGTTCAGACGGGTCACACAGGCCGTCCTGCTGTGGGCTGCGAAAGATCTGGAGGCTCAGGAACGCAGTACACGCCGTTGCCGAAGGCGCAGTCGCTGCTCCGCCGAGCTGGGCTCCTCCAGGCGGTGGCTCTACCCGAACCCGAGTCTAGGGTCATGGCGCCGGGGCTTCCGGCGAGCCCGCGGCCTCCCAGGGCTTGGGCTTCCGGGGGAGCTGGGACGCTGTGGGTTCGTCAAGCGTCGCCGCGATGTGGCTTCTCTTCAGGCCCGGGAGCTCCCGGCCTTGCTGGACCAGCTGCAGGAGCTGCGCCAGGGTCACCGAGGCCGGGGCCGACTCCGCGGGCGTGGGAGTTAGGCCTGTCGGGTTAGGACTGCAGGACTGGTCCATATCGGCCACGAAGCCTGCCCGGCCCGCGGAAAGGCAAACACTTCCGGGCGGAATGGGTGCAACCACCGTCGGAGGAAATGGAGGGGGTGGGTTGGCCATACCAAGCCGGCCCAGGAAGGGGGGAGCACTTCAGTGCCGTGATTAGCTACGCGCAGAAACGCTTCACACATGTACAGAATTTAGGTCTTCCCAACGCCTCCAAAGTGAAATGTGCTTTCAAAGGAACCTGACGTCTTGAGCAGACTGGAGCATGCACGCGGACACTGATGGCATAAAGACCCATAAACGTGGTCATAAACACCCACGTTTGCACACGTGCATAACTACTATCGGACACACACAGAGAGGCACATGTATACAGGGACACACGTATAGACACAGGGCCGGGGGATAATCTCCATCCCGGTCTCTGACCACAGCACCCGATAGAAAATAGCTGTGGAGCTATCTCCGGTGACCTCCGGAGAACTGGGAATAAGTGACACCGTCTGGTGCTCTCCTACCATTTCCTGCCATCAAGACCCTATCCCTGGTGTTAGCAAAAGGGATGGGAGAAGATGAAGGCAGACGCGGAGTGCTACAGATGTTCTGGCCGCTTAGAGAGTCAGTGCCAGTACTCAGGTGTCTAAGTTTATCAGAAGCTAGCCTGATTGGGCAAACAGCACGGTGATGGGGTAATCAAAAGTTTAGTTACTATGAATTGGACACACAGCCGTGGTGTTTCCTGATGTGATGCACTGCGGACACTGTAGGTACAGAAATGCTACAAATCTTCTGTAGCCCTGGTGCCAAAGATGTTCACTCTGGTTCTATTCTTGAGGAAATAAATACCATTGTTCTGCAAAATGACAGGCCTGGACACTATAGATGTCGATGTCAAAAAAGATAAGAAAAGCTGAAGAAAACTGTCAGGTTAAAAGAAAAATGATAAGTATGTTTCTAGCTTGGACCCAAGAAGGGGGGTAGGGAATCGGCTATAGGGCACATTTTATCCTTGGGAACATTTTAATATAGTCTACATACTAGGTGATAGCATCATATCAGTGTGAAATTTCTCAAAGCAGTAATAGGGCTTTTGTTATCTGAAAGAATGATCTTGTTTGTAGGCAATACATGCTGAAGAATTAGGGTAAAATATCGAGAGAAAGAAAAGAAATGTGGTAAAATTGCTAAGAACTAGTAAATCTAAAATTTACTAGTTTGAAAATATAAAATTAAAGAGTTAGCTTGAGAAGTTCATCTAAAGGAAACTGACCACACGAAGTGTATAATAAAGAACTTGACTAGCTTTTGCCCCGGCTTCCAGAAGGAAAGCCAGTAAATCCTTAGAATTGCCCACATAATGGGAGTGATATATTCATGGTAGAGCCTGATAGTTTATGCCAACTAGGTGGCCCCTAAATAGTTTCAGGTCTAGGCTGGCCATGCCAGACTAACCATGTGAGGATAGGGTTGAGGCTTTGAGCCTGTGAGAGCCCAGGTGGGAAGGCGACCTCAAGATCAAGTTCAGCCTCTACCAGTGACTTAATCACTCATGCCTCTATAATAAAACCCCAGTGAAATTCTGGGCACAAGACTCCATAGCTTCCTGATTGGTGAACACATCTATGTGTGGGGAGTGATTCCACAACGAGAGGGCACAGAGGCTGCCCCGTGTATGTCTTCATTTGGCTGATCCTGCTAGTTATGTCTCTGTTATGAAACCATAACCAAGAATAAAACTTTCCGGGCCTCCCTGGTGGCACAGGGGTTAAAGTCTCAGCTCTATCAAGCTATCACCAGCCACTGCAGCATGACTTCCACCACAGCCAGAGAGCTGCAGACCTCTCCTGTCTCGCCTGCTGCTCCCCTCAGCAGTGTATTTCAGTAAAACTCTGCCTGTTCTGCTCCCTACTCTGTCTCTGGTGGATCCTCTCACCCTCCACACCTCTGGCCTATACCCCAGCTCTTGTATGCATAAATAAATAAAAATAAATCTTAAAGGGAAAAAAAATAACATTTTCCTAGGTTCTGAGAGCTGTTCTAGCAAATCACCAAACCTGAAGGGGGTCATGGAAAGCCCCAAGTTTGTACCCAGTCATTCTGAAGTGCCTGTGGCCTAGTGACCCCTCTGAATTTGCAGCTGGCATCTGAATTAAAAACAGTCCTGTGGGGACTGTGTCCTTTAGACTCTGGGGTGTGCACAAACTCTAGATGGGTAGTGCTAGAATTGAATTGCAGCACAGCAGCCAGGGTTTTCAACAGAATACGAATGAAGGAAGAACTCATCTTTCTCTCTGTGGCCTGTGTCAGTTTCCTGGACAATCTCCCACAGTTCTTGCCCTAAGGATTTGCTTTTTTTCTCAGATCACTTCTCTATATCCTAAGTGGGGGAACTCTGGTTTTCTGCTCCACGACTGTCTCCCTTCCTACCAGCCAAGTGCAAGATGAAAACATTACTATGAGGTCAAAGCCAACCTTTGGTGTCATCCTGGGCACAGTAAGGATCGAATTTTCTCAGAATTAAGGAGAACAATGTGTTTGTGTTTGGGAAGTGGGAGGTTACTTTAGCATCATCATTTTTCCTCTCTCACATTCTTTCATTTTATCCTCAGCACAACTCCAAATGATGGTCAGGACACAACTAGGAATTAGGGACCTTAACCCCCTTCTATAGAGAGCAATAAAGTGAACCTGTGAAAGGGGGTAACAGGACTGGGATTGGAACCTGGGCTTCCTCACTCAACCCAGTGACCTCTGCCTCTCCCAGGCTGCCTTGGGGATGTACAGACACCACCACCTTACCCCACCCCCGCCCTGTGAGCAGCCGTGCTGAGCCACATGTGCACACAGAAAGCAGAGAGGAAAGGAAGGACACTAGATAGGCCTACCCGCAGGGGATCCATAGCCTTTCCCCAATCAACTGGCCAAGAGGCCATCTCAGCAAGGACAGGTATCAACCCCCAGCTCTAAAGATAGGTCCCAACACCCCAAGCTCATTTATGACTCATTAGACATCTTTCATCCATGATTTAAAAAAAAAAAATTCTACCTCAACAGGAAATGCCCTTCCCTCTCTGTCATTTACTGAAACCCAATTCATCCTTCAAAGGCTCCTCTTCAATGGTCCCACCCCTTTCATCACTGCCATCAGAACTAATTGACCCTCTTTCTGCACTCCCACAATCCCTTGCTCATCTCACCATCTACATGTTGTTTCTTTTTAAAAAAATATTTATTTATTTATGCATACAAGAGCTGGGGTGCAGGCCAGAGGTATGGGGTGGTGAGAGGATTCACCAGAGACAGAGTGGGGAGCAGAACAGGTGGATTGACTGAAATACACTGCTGAGGGGAGCAGCAGGTGAGACAGGAGAGGTCTGCTGTGCCATGTGGGAAGCTCCCTGGCTGGATATGGAACTCTTGCTGCAGTGGCTGTGGATAGCTTCATAGTGCTGAGACTTAACCCTTTGCACCACCAGGGAGGCCCTGCATGTTGTTTCTTCCATTAGACCTTGAATCTTATTCTCTAAGATCCCTAGACCAGCCTACACCAGCACCAGTAGAGACCGAGTGGTACTCAGAAAATGTTAACTAGAGGACTGATTGGCTGAATCTATGGTTATAAACTCAGGGAGAAAAGATTGCATTCAACTCAGTGCAACGAGAGAGCTTGCTGCATGCTCTGCACGGCACACAGGCCCCTGTCCCCTAGGGGCTCTCGGCTTTCCCGGGAGAAAGCCACAGAAGTGAGTCATTCTGATAATAATATGCATGTATAACTTATTACATAAATGATATAGGGCAGCCTGGTATGGTAACAGTGTTCTGTGCCAATTGAAATAAGGAGCCCACCCATTATACTGGTTTTTAAATATATTTGATCTTATCAGCACACACGTGTGTGAGCTGCTCTTATGGTCAACTTGTTGGCCTATAGGGTTGGTCCGAACCTGACTGGGGCCGAGTGAGCCCAGGTCTTCATCCCATCTGGGACTTCAGAGCAATTTAATTCACTTACCTATATTTCAGATTTCTATCTGTAAAATGAGAGTGATGATAGTGCCTGCCTCTCAGGACTGCCCAAAAGATGAAATGGGATAATGGCGGCCAACCAAGGTAGTTATTAATCTTCTTATCGCGTGGCTGGTTATGCTGGCTCTCTTCTGTCGGCCCTTCCAGGGGCTCTCTCCACGCTTATGCACCAACCTCCTGAACACTGACCTCCACAGACCCTGCAGTGGGCACCCTTACCCTCTGACTTTTGGGTTTGGTCAATGGGAGAGGGAGGCAGCAGAAGGAAGGAGAAGGTCAGGGTATTTATTCCCCATCTTCCCTCTCTAAAGCTCACCTGTGTTTTCAGGGTCCATCCACACAGCTGTCTGGCACTGAAGCCCTGACGTTGCTCCCCTCTGCATTCCTGAGGGATGTTACTAGTCCCACGTATGGCGTTGTCCCTTTAGAAATCGCTTCGCGCTCTCTACAGCCATACAACCCTGAACGCGCCCGAGCTCGTCTGATCTCGGAAGCTAAGCAGGGTCGGGCCTGGTTAGTACTTGGATGGGAGAAATCTCTTAACGCTGCCATACCTCTGCAACTAGTCCCTTTATTAAACTCTCCTCAAATTACCCAGCGTGTGTCATCTGTTTCCTGCCCATGCTCACCAGCACAGGAATGGTTCCAGGAGCTGTGTCAAACCAGCTACTGGGATTGGAGCCTCCTTGCAGAGCAGGTGATGGCCCCAGGGACCTGCACATGCGGTGTGCAGAGGTCTCGCCATGACTCCGATTGTCATTGGGGTGGCGGGATGAAGTGTAGAGCGCTGCTGCGCTCCTTGGAGAGAGAGATGGTGAGTGGCCGTGGTTCCTCTTCACTGTGGCATGGAGTCATTTGGTCTCTGATGGCCACAGGGGACATGTGCAGGACGAGGAGGACTGGAAGTCGTTGATGTAGGCTGCGGCACTTGAGCAATCAGGACGCTCGAAGGGGCGCCTCGTCTCCTATTGACAGCCAGGGTTCAGAAGGCTAAGGACTAGCCCCAAGATGTCGTTGTAAGGGTTGCCAAATTGTGGAGCTCACTAAATGCGCGCCCTTTTAAGGTTCTTATACTAAGTTAAGGGCATAGATGGGGAAGAGCTGGGACCCTGAGATGGAATGGGGACATTTGGACAATCCTGGACAGAGCTGAGGATTTTGAACCCTCAAGTTCTCTTGAAATTCTCTTGTCTTGGAGACCTCCTCCTTAGTGCTCCTGTGTCCCAGGACATCAACCTCAGAACCCTCCCCGCCCCCCTTCCTCCTTGGCCCCAGGCCCTTCACCAGTTGGCACAGTCAGGGTGGAGAAGCACAAGGCCTATGCTGAAAGAAGGATGCCCGATGGAAAGAGTTACAGGCCTTGCCAAACTGCCTTGGCAGGAGGAGTGTGGGAGCGGTCCTGAGGGAAATAGACCAGGAAGGTGGAATGTAAAACTCGGTTTGGCCAAATCCACGGCCATGGTTGATCATCCAGGATTTGGGATTTAATGTGTTGGCTCCTGCACCTGGGAGAGGCATTAATAGTCTGCTAGGTTGGTTAATTAAAGCCTGGGTTTAATGGTAGCCTACAGTTAATAAACTTGGGATGCCAGAATTTCCCTGGCATTCTGTAGAGGAAGGAATCTGAAATCTCAGAAAGATGGGATGCCGAGTTGTATGCAACCTGCTTAGCCACTCTTAGCCACATATTTTAAGGGGGCCTGGAAAACACACCCTTTACCAAAGCATTAAGAAATGTGGGTCTCCGCTGCCAACACATCATCCAAGGGCTTCAGGGCCACATGAACCACAGGTATGGCTGCATTGACAAGCACCAAAAGTGCCCAGGAGGCCAGCACAAGGTTGGTGGCATGTGTCATCACAGGGTCAGCTTCCACAGACATCACCCAGTTTACTCTGGGAAGGTTGATAGGAGGTGTTACACCCTAAACTGTCAACCTGGTGAAACCCGGGGAGTGAGCAGACATGGTGGACACTGCCACAGACAAGACCGGAGTGTACCCTGTCGTGGGTGTGCTGTGATCAGGCTTCTGCAAAGTTCTGGGTAAAGGAAAACTCATAAGGTAGCCTCTCATGGTGAAGACCAAATTCTTCCTCCAGCAGAAGAGCTAGGGAGGAGATTAAGGGTGTAAAGGGGTCTGTGTCCTGTAGCTTGAAGTCACATAGACAAAGGTTCATTAAATACTCACAAGGGCTTTTCAAAAGAAAAAAAGAATAAAGAAATGTGCTGGTGAGGGCCGCCAGCATCCTTGCTTTTCTCTGATGTCTCTGTAGGTTGGAGATGCAAGGGGGGGAATGCTGGAAGGATAAGTGGAACTGGATTCCCTATCTCTTATTTTTTTAACTCTTTTTTTAAGATTTATTTATTTATGCATACAAGAGCTGGGGTATAGGCCAGAGGTGTGGGATGGTGAGAGGATTCACCAGAGACAGAGTGGGGAGCAGAACAGGCAGATTGACGGAAATACACTGCTGAGGGGAGCAGCGGGCGAGGCAGGAGAGGTCTGCTGTGCCATATGGAAAGCTCCCTGGCTGAGGATAGAACTGGTGCTGCAGTGGCTCTGGATAGCTTCAGAGTGCTGAGACTTAACCCATTGCACCACCAGGGAGGACCCTGGATTCCCTAATCTCTAATAGGATGCAAGTGCATGCTCAACGATAGGGATACATTCTAAGAACTGTGTTCTTAGGCCATTTCCTCATTGTGTGAAAGGTGTAGAGTGTCATTGCACAGGCCTAGATGGCAGAGCCTACCATGCACCTAGGCTGCATGGTTTAGCCTATTGGGGCCACAATCGTTGACCGAGATGTCATTAAGTGATGAGTGACTGTAATGGAATCCTGTCAAGGTCAGGGTGTGATGCTTGACAGTCAAGGGCAGGAAGCCACAATGACCCACAACATGGCATAGGAAAGAATGGTCATCCGGTGGACACAATGATGGTCCTGTGACCCATGGTCAGCTTCTTTCCTCAGGGGCTCCAGGGCTTGTTCCGTGGGCCCATGGTGGCAGGGATGGGAGCTGTGCTCTCGCTCGGTAACAGCCTCCCCTCTCCAAGGCTAGCCTGGCTGTGGCCTCTGCTGAGTGTCAACCTTCTTACAGCTCAATGCTGAGTCCCTGTTTGTAGACTGATCTCATTGGCTTTCCTAGCATGAAGCGCTGTGCTGAATCCTCATGAGAACAAACATGTATTGCAGGTATGAAATCACGCTCTCTGCCTGCAATGCTGTTCTCCACAACACCAGTCATGGACTTACAGGATGTTTTTTCCATCGCCATGGCATGCCATACAACATTGCCTCCAACAGTACATATTTTATAGTAAAAGAATGTACAAAAGTGCTCACAAGCAAGGAATTTACTGGTCTTACCATGTGCCCCGGGACCCAGAAGCACCTGGCTTGACAGAATGGTTAAGTGACTTGTTGAAGGCTTAGTTAGAGCAGAGCTAAGGGAACTACATCCTGCAAGGTGGAGGTGGCAGCAACAGGACAGAACCTGTAAACCAGAACCAGAACCATGTATAACCAAGCGGTAGGGGTAGCAGCAACCACCTCACTATTATCCCTAAAATCTATAACCTACTGAAAGAATTTTTATACCCATCCCCATGACCCTGGATTTAAGGAGTTTGGCTGTCCTAGTATCCAAGGGAGGAATATTTCCACATGGAAACTTTAGTACTGATGACTTGGAAGCTAACATGGCCCCTGGCCTTTTGGTTTCTCATGCTACTCAACCAACAGACTCAGAAAGGGATCATTGTAATATCTGGGTTATTCATCCTCATACCCCAAGAAAATTAAATTGCTACTGCTAAATAGAGGTGAGAGCTAGATTTGGACCACAGACTCACTGAGGTGCTTCTTGATAAACCTCTGTCCACTAGTCTTGGTTAATAGAGAACTTTAGCAACCAAACAAAGTTAAGACCTCCTAGAACTCAGATCCTACAAGAATAAAGTTTTGAGTTACCCATTGGGTAGAGAATTCTGTCAAGCCAAGGTGCCGGCAAAAGATAGAGAAGGCAGTTGTGATTATGAACCACGATTTCCCCCGCTAACTTAAGTGTAGCACATTGGTGGAACCTAATATTTTCATTTTCAGTGGGAGCATAGCCAAATGGATGTCCCATCCCAATGATATAGTAGCTGCTGGGACATGGACTTTTCATCTGGACAAAGGATAAGATGACCTTACCCGTGACCCTCCAGATTCACACTCCCACCCCACCAGCCCTGTGCCCTGGGAAGCAGATCTGCATCAAAGGAATGTAACACCCTTCACTTGGATTCAGTCAGTAGGGGCACAAGCTGGGGATCAAAAGATGGGAGGAGGGCAAAGTCACAGAATTTATTCTCCTGCTTATAATCCTCTGCAAGATTAACACAAAATCCTCTGAATGGCACAGCTATTAGCAGGCACGCTCTCCACATAGCCCTCCACATGGGTAGACGTGTTTACTCATCTCTCCTCTTCAGGCCTTGGGTACTGACACCCCATCATTACCATGGGGTGTGTAGCAACCCCAGTGGTTTCTCTATGCTCTGTCTTCAAATTTATAAACATTTTCTTTTAAACTTTGTTCAAATTGGGCTCCCTGGTGGTACCATGGATTAAATCACAGCACTATGAAGCTATCCGCAGTCACTGCAGCACGAGTTTGATCCCTGGCCAGGGAGCTTCCCACATGGCGCAGCAGACCTCTCCTGTCTCGCCTGCTGCTCCCCTCAGCAGTGCTGATTGACTGCTCCCTTCAGTCAATCTGCCTGTTCTGCTCCCCACTCTGTCTCTGGTGAATCCTCTCACCACCCCACACCTCTTGCCTACACCCCAGTTCTTGAATGCATAAATAAATAAATCTTTTTAAAAAAAACATTGCCCATCTATGTTCCTGCTAGGACCCTAGGACATACAGCATGTGTTCTAGTTGGGATTAGTGTAGGCAGTGAGCAACAGAGAGAACAATGATTTAACAAGAGAAAAATGGTTCAACAAAGAAAACTCCTGCGCATACTTCAGTGGCAGCATCTGACACACTCCATGTGCCTTATCTGTCTACCACCCTGGTTTCCTTCTTCACTGCTGGAAGCATCTTTCTGTTTTACTATTCCTAGTCCCAATTTCTGGCATTAAACAGAGACCAATAAGTGGTTTTGAATGAAAAGATGTTATATAGCCTGCATAACATTTGGTTATTATAGTATTTCTTTTTTTTTTTTAAGATTTATTTTTTTATACATACAAGCTCGGGTTACAGGCCAGAGGCATGGGGCGGCGAGAGGATTCACCAGAGACAGAGTGCGGAGCAGAACAGGCAGATCAGAAATACACTGCTGAGGGGCGCAGCGGACAAGGCAGGAGAGATCTGCCGCATTTGTGGGATTCTCCCCGGCTGGGCATTGAATTCGAACTCGCATCGCGCGCTGCGGACAGCTCCACAGGGCAGCGCTCAACAGCTGCGCCACCAGGGAGGCCCCATTATAGGATTTCTATTTGATCACTGGAAAGATGTCTGTGCCAGTATTACTGGACATTATTTCTGCTATGTCCATCTGACCCCTCTGTGTCCCTCTGGTTACAATCTGCTAATCTATGTCAGATTTACAACCAGACCTTGTGGGTAATATCAGCAATATTCCCAAGCAAGCACTGCTACTTTCCTTAATTTTCTTTTTCATATCCTCACATCTTCAGTGGCTCATCTCAGTTTAAGTGGGTTTTTTTTACCTGTGCAGATGAAAAAAGAAGGTGAGGGAACATCTACTAGGTACCAGGCACCTTGATGAGTACTCTAATTTAATTCTCCAAGATGCTGGGGGCTTTGGAGAGAGAGACCAGTTAATACATCCCTGTAGTGAAACCCAACATGCCTGCTAGAGAACCATCTGCGATGTAACTTTGTTTTTCTGAGACTGTTTCCTCAACTCTAATGCAGGGATGATTGTGCTTGATGTGGCGGTTGTGAGGATTAAGTGAGCTGTCCACGGGACAGGCTCTTAGCAGTGTGATAGCAAATGGCACGTTTATTCCCGTGTGAGGAGCTTAGAGAAAGCGCTCAACTCCCACCTGCAAGTCCTGGCATCCTCACCGGCATCTTTAGGACCCTAAAGTTTGTGGAGACAGAGGGAGATTGGGGGGCTCCCGGTAGGAGGGAACGGTTGTCAGGATGAGGCAAGGAAAGCTTCCTGTGGCCGGGGTACTGGGAGTGTACCTCAACACCGTGGAGGGAGGCAGCTGGCCCAAAATGGGAGTGGGGGGCCTTCTGCTTTCCCATCTCTGGGAAGATCTTGAAACCCTAAAGAGGCCAAAGACTCTGTCACCATCTGTCATGTGGTATCAGAGCGCGGGCCAGCACCTCCCCAGGCTGGAAGGCGGGCAAGTCGTTAGGGACACCTGCCTGCCTCCCTCCCACTCTGGCGGGAACCCACAGTAAGGAGTGCACCTGGGCAGGGCTGGCCTGGGAACTCTCGGTGCCCAAGGCCGACAGGATGCTCCCAGCTCAGAAAGGTGGCAAAGCGCTACCTTGGCCATCTGGGTCTCCCTTACGAGTCGGAGAGTACCACTGACATGAACCTTAATCATCAGGATGAAAATGGGGTGAAGCTGGCAACTGAATGCATAAGTTGGGCAGCCAGGAAGAAATGAACCCAGCAAGACAGGAACATTTCATAAAGGAAGTTTCACAAATAATAGGAACAGAAGAGATTTCAATTAGCTGGAGTAACTGATGAGCTCTTTGGGCAGGAGTGGGGTGGTGGGGAATGAGAAGGGGTGGGAAGGTGGGGGCAAATAGGGAAATAAGGGGCAAGGGGATGAAATTTAGATGCACATCTTCTATTATACATGAAAATTAATTTCTTTTTGGGGGGTATTTTTTTATTTATTTAATTTATATCCTTTACGTTATTGTGTATCCCCCATAGTTTCCCACCACCAGTTCACCCGTGAACCATCACCATAGTCCCTTGTGCTCTTTTCTCCCCTGTTTTGGTCTCTCTTCCTCCCCCTCCCCTGTAGAATGGCTCTTATTTGTGGTTGCCTGCTGGTTTTCATCGAAGTCAGTTTCTGATGAAGGTTGGGGTTTAAAGGACACAGGCACAAAAAGACAATGGTGGGGGGATGGAGAAGCCACAGACTTAAAAAGCATGAGATAAATCCCAGTAGGAAAGATGGATATGTTGGTTCATACAGGAAACAAAAACAAAACAAAAATCATAGAGGCCTTTATGCCAATTATTTTTTTTGTTCCCTGTCCTTTCCCAACCCCTTCCTTTCAGCCACCCAGCCCTTACCTGTCATTGATGTCCACCAGTTTTTCTATGTGTTTTGCTTTATTGAATCTTCTTCTACATAAATGTCCAATATTTGTTTTTATTCTTCTGACATGCTTTACTAGACATAATTCTCTTAAATTACCTCCATTTTGTGAAAATGGCTGCATTTTATCTCTATTTCTAAAACAATTATTTTAAAGCAACAAGCATGAATTTGAAAAAAACTTTACGATCAAAGATATCCATTGCAATAAACAGGAAAAGCCAAATGTCTAACAATAAAGGAATGGTTAAATAAACTATAATACATTTGCAGTTTTATGTTTATTTTCCTGATTTTTAAAATAATACAGGTTTGTTGTAGAAAATTTGAGAAATAGGGCCTCCCTGGTGGCCTAAGGGTTAAGTCTCAGTGCTGTCACAGTTGTGGCCTGAGTTCAATCCCTAGCCAAGGGGTTAACCCACGAATGGCGCAGCAGACCTCTCCTGTCTTGCCTGCTGCTCCCCTCAGCAGTGTATTTCAGTCGCTCCACCTGTTCTGCTGACCAATCTGTCTCTGGTGAAATTTCTCACCATCCCCACACCTCTGGCCTACACCCCAGCTCTTGTATGCATAAATAAATAAATCTTTAAAAAAAAAAAAAGAAAATTTGAGGAATAAAAAATTATAGGGATGAAAATGAAAACAATCCAAAGTCAACAGGCAGAAATAGCCATTCCTAATATTTTGTCTGCTTCCTTCTGGGAATTGTTATATGTTTGTTATACAAAATGGAATATTTTCTATTTAGATTTAAATCCCATTGGTTTAAACTTTCTTTGTAAATCTATGACTATGTATACATGTACATAAGAAAGAGAAGATGCAGTGACTTCTCACGATGTGGAAAGGACTGTGCCAAGCCCTCTTCATCGACCAGCTTGTTTAAATAGCACAGGGTCGGGCCTCCCTCATGGCGCAGCGGTTAAGTGCTGCGCTGTAGAGCTGTCAGCAGCGCGGCTACGCGAGTTCAATGTTCAATGCCCAGCCGGGGAGATTCCCACATGGCACAGCAGACCTCTCCTGCCTTGCCCGCTGCTCCCCTCAGCAGTGTATTTCCATTGCTCTGCCTGTTCTGCTCTCCACTCTGTCTCTGGTGAACCCTCTTGCCGCCCCATACCTCTGGCCTGTGCCCCAGCTTGTATGCAAAAAATATATAAATCTTTAAAAATAAATAAATAAATAAATAAATAAATAAATAAATAAATAGCAAAGGGTCTCCGTGAGCTTTTTTTTTTTAAAAGATTTATTCATTTATGCATACAAGCTGGGGTATAGACCAGAGGTGTGGGGGTGTGTGTGAGAGGATTCACCAGAGACAGAGTGGGGAGCAGAACAGGCAGATCTACTGAAATATACTGCTGAGGGGAGCAGCAGGTGACACAGGAGAGTTCTGCTGTGCCATGTGGAAGCTCCCTGGCCGGGGATCGAACTCATGCTGCAGTGGCTCTGGATAGCTTCACAGTGCTGAAGTGACTTAACTTGTTGCACCACCAGGGAGGCCCCGTGTGAGCTCTTGTCATCCCCATTGTACAGATGAGGACAGTGAGGGAAGTAAGTGATCTGATGATATGACTAAATATCTTATTATTTCACTGGAGTATATGCTTCAGTGTGAAAGTTCAGAGTCAAAATGACAGCTCTAGCTAAAATGTAATGGAACCACTGAAAAAGGCATTGATGAGAAGTTTATTTTTGAGCAGGGGTTTGACGTGAAGGAGCAAGGACTATAAGGGAAATCTCTGTACCTTCTGCCAATTTTGCTGTAAACCTGAAACCGCTCTAAAAAAATAAATTCTATTTGAAGGCGGGAGGCTAACAGCATGGAAATAAGTGTGTCAGGAATCTTTTTAGCTTTGGTAAGGTCAGTCCTCAGGAAACAGTTCCTGCCCTGGTTCTGCCTCTGCCAGTTGTGTGGCCTTGGGCAGGTCCCTGGACTTCTCTGAGCCTCTGTTGTCTTGCGGTGAAATGGAACTCATAGATGTTGGGCGTACGAAGTGCCACTTATGAAGTGGAGCCTGGGGCTTTGTTCCCTGCAGATGGCAGCTGCTTCCAGCAGGGCTAGTGACAGGAAAAAGTCTTGCAGTCTGAGAAGTGTTTTTTCAATTGGGAGGGAATATGAGTATCTGGCTCCTGGTGCGGGAGTGACACCCTGAGTTCCCTGGCCCAGTGAGAGAGGTCTGAGTTTGGGGGCCAGGGTGGGGGTGGGAGGGGCCTCCTACCCAGGAAAACGGCTCCCACTGGGTGGTGGAGCAGCTGAGATGCAGCTGGGCCTGTGGCCCGGGAGCCTGTCTTGTGGGCGCTCCTCCCCAGCCCACACCTCAGGCCTGCAGCTGGGTCCTGCGTCTCTCGTCGGGGCCATGGCAGAGACTTGGCTACTGCTCCTCCTGGCCCTGGGGTGTCCAGCCCTGCCCACAGGTAAGCCCTCTCATGCCCCACTAGGCTGCCCAAGCCCACCCCCTTTCTCTGGTCTCCCTGGGTATGGGCTGGATGTCAGGAGGTAGGACAGAGTCATTTGGGGCCCTCAGGGAGGTTCTCACCAAAAGGCCACCATTCCCTCACCATTGTGCTTGATCTCCCAGCTACCTCACTCTGGAGCCCCCCGTCCTTGCTCCCCAGTGTTGACAGGGAGGGCAGTCACCCCTCGGAGGGCAGTAGAATGAGCTAGACAGACTTCCATGGAAGGGGGGCATGGGAGAGCCAAGGCTATGTTATAGAACTTGGGGTGATGAGACACTGGGTGGGGAACCCTATTCCAACAGGGCCTAGAGTGTTTCTCTTTCACTCCCCTTCATCAATGGGCGCTCAGTAGAGGCCCAAGGTTATTGGGGCCCAAGTCTCAGTGACTCCCCAGGGTTATTTACCTCCAGTCCTCCAAAGATCAAGGCTGGAGCTGAAGGACTGAGCTTTGAAATTCCAGCCTGATCTAGAAGCATGCTTATGTTTGCATGTCTGGCATAAGCGAAGGTTCTTGACTTTTGAGACAGGGCATTTCCTTGATCTAAAACTGACCCCCAGGATGTCACAGACTCTCCCTAGATGGGGAGAGAAGCCACAGACAGCGGGAGCAGGGAGACCTCACAGCAGAAGACCAGAGCTCTGGGAAGGAAGCTGCCAGGATGAGAAAGAGCCACCTTGGCAGGCTTCACAGGGAAGAGGGAAGCTGAACTGAACCTGGAGTGTCTCTAGCTGCACAGATGAAAAGGCTTGGGAGGTGGAGGGCCCCGGAGCCTCCTCCTTGCCTTCTCTATTCCCTGTATTTGTGGTGCCTTATTAATATTAATATGGATTAGTATTAATATTAATATCGAAAAAATATCTAACTATTCAAAAACATTTTTATATATTAAAGGTCATCTTTATTAAAAATAATAAGACTAGAAAATCAGGAGTATTCTGGAAAACATAGGGGAGATATTTGTTATCCCTACATGACTTATTTTTGTTTTTTAGTTATGAAATAATATAGATGTACTCTTCATGTATTAATACACACTGACACACACTATATTCATGATCTCTACTCTGCTCGACAACTTCGCTGGACTGGTGTTATTAATTCTATTATACTGATGAGACAATTGCAACTCAGTAAACTAAGTGAACAACAGAAGTCAAATCAGCCCTGTTCAATGTCCCAAGCTTGGCTCAGTGTCATACAGCAAAATCTTAGTCATCCTTCTGGTTGTCTGTGGGATTTGGAGTAACAGAGACCCGCATTCAAATGCTAAGTGGGCTAGTTACCATCCACATGCTGGGCTTCTAGGCTGCTTTTTTTTTCTTTAAGAAGCTTATAGTTTTGTTTTTTTTAAAGATTTATTTATTTATGCATACAAGCTGGGGTGTAGGCCAGAGGTGTGGGGCGGGGGTAAGCGGATTCACCAGAGACAGAGTGGGGAGCAGAAAAGGCAGATCCACTGAAATACACTGCTGAGGGGAGCAGCGGGCAAGACAGGAGAGGTCTGCTGCGCCATGTGGGAAGGTCCCTGGCCGGGGATTGAACTCGTGCTACAGTGGCTGCTGATAGCTTCATAGTGCTGAGACTTAACCCATTGTACCACCAAGGAGACCCAGAAGCTTCTAGTTTTGTTGTTGTTTTTAATTGAGTAAGTCATTTTGCTTTGTTGTTTGTGTTTTAGGAGTATAGGGCCCCACACCTCCTTCAAGTGTTATTGCCACAGTGCATCAAGCACCAAAGCCCCCATGGTCCACCACCTCAGCCCACTGTGCTCCCTCCCTGCTTCACCTCGCCCCTTCCTACTCTCCCCCTCCAGATTCCTCAGTTCTATAATCAATTTTCCAGAGTTAGTTTTTAATTTTTATTTTATCTGTTCCTTTAATTAGTTTCTCTATACTCCACTTTTAAGTGGAATATATTTGTCTTTCTCCTTCTGACTTATTTTGCTTATCATAATCTAGGTTAGTTTTTGACCTTCAAGAAATCTTTCCTAAGCTTTCCCCACTCTAACTGTCCTGCAAATTCCTGTATCCTTTTATGCATCCTGGGGCATTTCTTTTGCCTAACTGCACTTAAACCAATGTGTGAATTGATTTGTAAGTTTTAACCTTTGAGGGTTTTTTCAGGTTTTCTTTTTTTTAATTTTTGCATAGAAGATCTAGGGTGTAGGCCAAAGGTGTGAGGGTGTGAGGGGGGTCACCAGAGACAGAGTGGGGAGCAGAGCAGGTGGATCTACTGAAATATACTGCTGAGGGGAGCAGCGGGCAAAACAGGAGAGGCCTACTGCTCTATGTGTGGGTTAGCTCCCTGGCAGGGGATCAGATTCAGGCAGTAGTGACTTAACCCCTAGAACACCAGGGAGGCCCTTGAGATTTTATTCATATGAAAAAGTATCTAACTATTTATAAACATTTTTTATATATTAAAGGTCATCTTTATTAAAAATAATAAGACTAGAAAATCAGGACTATTCTGAAAAACATAGGGGAGATGTTTGTTATACCCCATGACATGTTTTTGTTTTTTAATTATGAAATAATATAGATGTACTCTTTATTAATTGTATGGTATGTGGATTACAGCTAAAACAAGCTTAAAAAAAAAAAAACCCACTAAGACCAACAGAGAAGACAACACTAATACATACTCACTCAGATTAATAAGGGGTTAAAATTCTGCCCTATTTGAATTAGATATATTTTTTAAAGAAAGAAAAATTTGAAGCCCTCTTTGATCTCATTCCAGACCCTTTTTTCTCTCCTTCCTCCCCAGAGGTAACCACTCTCCTGAGGCTGGCACCACAAGGTATTTTAAGTGTTTGTTTGCACATCTGCTGTCTTTCCCATAGACTGAGTTCTTGAGGGCAGGGACGATATCTTAATCAAAGTTGTATCTCCAGTGCTTGGCATAGAAAGGGTCAGATATGAGACACAGATAATGAAAGGAAGGAGGAATGGGTGAGGGATAGATGGATGTATCTATACCTGGAAGGTGGAAGAATAGATGTGGCAAAGACTGATGATGGCAAAAGGATGGATAAATAGATGGTGGATGAATCACAGAGATAAGGGTGGTTAGATGGGTACATGGAAAAAAAGATGGGTGAGTGGGTGGGTGATGGATGGTGGAAGGATAGCTGAAAGAACAGAAAACCAGATGGAAGGATAATGAGATGCTGGCCTGGGCATGCACAGGACCCACAGAGGTGTGTGCTCTCTTGCAGGTATGGGTGTCACACCTTTCCCCTCTCTGGCCCCACCAATCACACTGCTGGTGGATGGGAAGCAACAGATGGTGGTGGTCTGCCTGGTCCTGGATGTTGAACCCCCTGGCCTTGAGAACCCCATCTGGTTCTCAGCTGGCAATGGCAGTGCACTAGAGGCCTTCACCTATGGCCCTTCTCCAGCAGCTGATGGCACCTGGACTAGGTTAGCCCAGCTCTCCCTGCCCTATGACGAACTAGCAGCCTGGGAGACCTTGGTCTGCCACACCGGGCCTGGGAACCTCAGTTGGAGCACACAGCCCCTACAGCTCTCAGGTAGGCATAGAGCTTGGGTCCCTGTGGATGCTCCTTTCCCCTATTAACACACCTGGAGCTAGGCTATGGGGGAGAAAGGGTAGGCTCCTGGCCATGGGGGCATGAAGTGTGTCCAAGTGCAGACCATCTAGGTGAGGTGATGCTGGGCTCAGAGCAGGGTAGCCCTGGGGCCCTGAGTCCTGGGATGTGTGTTTATGATATGTCTCAGATCCAGGCTCTGACGCATGACTTCCTAGAAGTAATAGTGCCTCCTCCCTGTTAGATATATAGATACAGATATAACTCAAGGTAAATCTCTATCTCTATCAATCTATCACCCTGTATTTGACCCCCTACCTACTAGGATCAAACAATAATTAAATACTGAAGTGCCTCCCTGGTGGCCTGGAAGTTAAGTCTCAGTACTACCACCACCAAGGCCCTCCTGTGGCAAAGCTGCCTGAGTTCCATCCCCAGCCAGGGAGCTTCCCACATGGCATAGCAGACCTCTCCTGTCTCACCTGCTGCTCCCCTCAGCAGTGTATTTCAGTGAATCTACCTGTTCTGCTCCCCACTCTGTCTCTGGTGAACCCTCTCACACCCCACCCCCCACCCCCCGCTACTCTGGGATACACCCAGTTCTCCCACACAAAAATAAAAATAAATCTTACAATAAAGGAATAATTTTTAAAGGTTTATTTATTTATGCATACAAAAACTGGGGTGTAGGCCAGAGATAGGGGCAGGGAGGAGAGTGAGAAGATTCACCAGAGACAGAGAACAGGAGGATTTGACTGAAATACACATGTGCTGGGGGGAGCAGCAACAGGAGAGGTCTGCTGCACCTGTGGGACGCTCCCTGGCCTGGCTGGAGATCAAACTAGTGCTGCAGTGGCTGCCTATAGCTTGGTAACGCTGAGACTTAAACCCTGCGCCACCAGGAAGGCCTGTAAAGGAATAATTCTTTTAAAATAAATAAATAAATAAATACTAATGATCACTTATTGAGTATTTACTCTGTTCTAAACATTCTACATTCATGAAGTAAGTCATATTATTTCCATTTTACAGTCACAGAGAGGCTAAGTAGTGTGTCTAAAGCCAGCTATTATTATTACTAACTGAATGACTTACTTCTCTTTTTGGATTATTTGGATTATGGTCATTCTGTCATTTCCCAAATGGAAATGTTTGTTGATTAAAGGCTCTGCTTTCAAGGAAGGCTACTAAGAAAATTAACTCCTTGTCTAGAAGACCTGAGGCACCTCAGCCTCCCTGGGGCACAGAAGAGGGCGCAGCGGGGACTGAGCAGGTGTGGGCCTCTCAGAGGACTTGCAGTAAATGGGCTCAGGGATCCCATGGCTGGCTCATTTGTTCACTTATCCAATTTGCCACGAACAGTTGCCCTGCGCGGGGGTGGAGTTAGCACTGGGATGGAGGGCATGCCCCATCCCAGAGCACTCACTCCCTTCTCCTTGACGAACAGGAAAGGCTTCCTCAGCCAGGACCTGCCTTTGGGAGTCTCTCAGGGGTGAGTACTGGGGACCAGGACCTTGGCCTGATGGGTCCCACTGTGGGAGAGGGGTTTGATGGGTGACCCCTGAAGAGCCTGCATTGCTGGATCAGGGCACTGGTCAACATGGGCCTCAGTCCCAGCAGGTAAGATGGCCCCACAGGAATTCTTAGACACGAGGTGAGAAGCACAGGTGAGTGCTAACAGGAAGGGTCCAGTTCTCCTGGACAGCCTGGGCGGATGGTTGCAGCCCTGGAGCCTTGTACACACCCGAGACTGTCTGGGGACTGGAAGACCTCACTATCTACTGGACAGAGTCACAGGCCATGGAGAAATAGAGAATTCTGAGCTGGTGACTCTCTTCTGCATCAGATCCTAATTCCTGCCTGGCCTACATCCCCCTGGTTGTTCCTGGCTAGGAAGGTATTTTTTGTGATTACCAGTAGATGCTGAGGTTAGACAGCCTGGACAACTTTCCCTGGATTTGGGGTCCAAAGGGGAGGAGGATGGCAGGGGTAGAATACCAGCCCCTTCGCCTCTGGTGAACCTTTTCCTGGGAGTGAAGCTGTGGGCGAATTTCCAGGCTCCTAATCCGCTCCTTTTCCCCGGCAGGGACCACGGGCCTGACGCTGCAGCTGGGGGCGCTGCGGCTATTGCTCTTCAAGCTGCTGCTGGTGGACGTGCTCCTGACCTGCAGCAGCCTCCGTGCCCTGCCCGCCGCACGAGTGGACCCGGCTGGGGCCCCGGGCCCGCGAGGCCCCCGCCTCCCCGCGCCCCCCACGGCCACGCGGGCCGGCTGCCCTCTCCACCCGCTGGCTCGGCGCAGTAGGAAGCCCTCCGTGGTCCCCAGCCACCGCCCTCTCGGCTGTCATGGGGGAACAGCAGGGCGAGGGCTCACGTGGTCGGCCCCCAAGATGCTGCAGTCTGAGGATGGCCGCGAGGTTCACACTTGCTTTCCGCGTGGGGATCCCAGAAACCCACTCTGAGAGGAGGGGGAGCACCAGCTTAAGCCTGGTGCGCATGACAAGCCCTCAGAATTCCTGCCTCAAGCCTTGGAGTATTTCTAAGACCTGCCCCTCCTGCAGAACGGAGCCTCCTGAGCTCTGTCTCTCCCCTCAGACTGAGGGTTTTCTGAGGGAAAAGGCTGTGTCTCTACCATCAGACTGGGACCCCTTGAGAGTGGTGCTCCATCCTGGCACAGGGGGCATTTGAGGTGCAGGTAATTAAAGGAGAGCTTAAATGACACAAGCAAATAAAAAATATTTTAATTCATGCCTGCTCTGGGAGGAGAGAATTTGGCAGATTTAGCCCAGGCAGAAGTCTGAGAAGTTATCCTTGAGGAAAAAGGCTTCCAGAGGGTGACCCCGGGAATCACAGAGTGGGGGTGGGAGCTGGGAAGGATGCTGTCCCATCTGTCTCCCCCCACAGCCAGGCATAGGGCAAGGCTCCCACTCTGGCTCCTCACCCTCGCCAACTTCTGGGAGAGGTCAGGGCAAGGAGCCCAGGAACCCAGGAACGTGGGGTGCTCGGCCTGATGTGTAATCTTGTACAGACTCGACATAAGTGAACAGGGCCAGGATCCCCCTGTAACAGGATCACGTCCAATGCCAAGAGTATGGATAGTAATTCCAAACTTCCACGTTATTAATCAATTGAGAGTCATTATTCATTTGATAAATATTCACTGAGCATCACATCAACTCTGAGCCAGGTATTATTTGTTTTGTTTTTTGTTTTGTTTTGTTTCGTAAAGAAGCCTCTTGCATGATAGAACATAAGATGCCCACCATCGGGTATAATCTGTGTGTCCCCAGTTTCCCCAGCACTGGCAGGAAATCCAATCTTTTCCAGTAGATCTTCTCCAGTAATCACCCCAAGAATCTCTCAGGGGACATCTATAAATCCAGATATCCCCAGGCAACACAGGACAGTTTTCTGGGTCAATGGTGCTACCTTGGCCTTCCTTTCCCTAAGGTGGTGATAGGGAACTAACTATATACATTAACATGCCCACCACACCCGGTGACACTGGCACCTCTCAACCTTCCTAGCTACTGTCCCATGAAAACCCTCACTGTCTCCTCCACTGCCCATTTCTCACTAGCTTGCAAAGAGATTCTCTTGTCTTTCTTTGGATTCTTGGGGGGAAGGGAGTGCTGGATATCCTACAACCGAAGCTACGAATCTATCATCATCCCCATAGGGCCTGCTCTTTCCTTAACACACAAGCTGAGATAGGAGGCAGGCTGGGTCAGGGTGAGGGTGTGGCCGGCTATAACCTTGGACTTTCTCCAGTCACTGTCCCTTCCCATCTCTTAGCACAGATGCTGAGCCCTGGGCTCCTGTCAAACTACTTTTTACATCAGTGTCCTTTCAGAGGTCATTTTGTTCATGCTTGGAAGCAGGGTTTCCCTTAGCTTCCACACCCTTCCCCAACCTTTCCCCAATGTCCCAATTCCACCCTGCCCTGGACTCTGAGTATCCAGTGTGGCTGATTGAATGCTGTTTTTTAAAATATTTATTTATTTATGCATACAAGAACTGGGGTGTAGGCAGTAGGTGTGGGGTGGTGAGAGGATTCATCAGAGATAGAGTGGGGAGCAGAACAGATGGATCTACTGAAGTACACTGCTGAGGGGAGCAGCGGGCAAGGCAGGAGAGGTCTGCTGCGCCATGTGGGACGCTCCCTGGCCAAGGATGGAACTCGTGCTGCAGTGGCTGCAGATAGCTTCATAGTGCTGAGACTTAACCCGTTGCCCCACCAGAGAGGCTCCTTGAATGCTATTTTCCGGGAGGATTCCAGGGCCTACATAAATCTAGGACCATTGCCAGGCTCTGAGGCTCCCCTAGTCTTTAGAAGCCTAGAGAATACAGAGGATATCAGGAGGGAGTTCCTGACCCTGTACACTGGGGAATTCTGCATACTGAAGCCCCTACCTCTCCAAAGTACCTGCTCACCCACACAATTATCTTCAGTAAGAAGTCAAGGTCAGTAAATGGCAACAAAGGGTTGGATCTCTCAGTCCTTTGAAGTCTTCGTAAAACAGCAAATTATTTACCTTCTAGGAAGGAAACAAAAGGCCCTGGGAAACAGGACTTCATGGACAAAACGTGGAATTTGCAGACAATTTCCAAAAAAAAAACAACTTTGGCCTGTGTGTGTCCAAAGGGTGCTGAGCTCAAGGACAGCCTGAAGCAGCCCTAAAGACCTAGAGAGTGCCCCTCTGGATGACACAGCAGGTGGTCTCACTGGGCATCTCTGTACCTGTTTTTGAGGAAGTCGAAGGGAATTACAATCACTCATTAGCTGAGTCCCTGTCCTCTGGGAGATCAGAATCCAAGGAAGTAAATAATAGGGCAAAAAAGGGAGGGTACACACTGAAAAAAATATTAATGCATGAACTTTTTACAATTGGCTGGGTAAGCAGTAATTCTATTAACCACTTCGAGCTTCCCAACAACAGGAGAACCAGGAACAGCAGCCTGGAGGGACAGAAACTGAAATTCAGAGAGAAAATTATTTCTTTCCGTTTCTATTGGGACAAACCTATGGTTATTGGACACTAAGACTGGGGACTATCTGAGCCTTCTACGTCTCATCCACAGCGACTACTGGAGTAACTGGCAATGACAATGGCAACGACGATAATAATAAATGTCCAACAAAATAATAATAAAATGCAAGAGCTTGCTGCATTTTGACGCCGAGGGAAGTGACGTGTAAGGAGACGGCGAAGAGAGTGAAGCGGGCCTTTCCCACAATTTCCAAGACCAGCGCTTCGAACCCTCCCACTCAGGCACAGCCCGCTGCTTCCCGTCCCAGGACTAGGTCCTCCAGCCCCTCCCAAAGGCTCCGTGAGGGTTGGGGAAAGATGCTGCCATAGGTCACTGCGGACACCATGCGTCCTCTCATTGGCCGAGGCCGGAAAAATATCGGCCTCCCATTCGCTAGAGGGCCCATTTCGGCCCGAGCCGAAAATCCCATTGGCTGCGTAGTCCGCGGGCCTTCTCGGCTGAAGGCGGCCCAGGCGGCGGGAGGCGGGAGCGGGCCGGGGGCTCGCTGTTGCCGTGGTTACGCCGGGCACGTGTGCAGTCCCGGAAGCGGGTCGGAGAAGCTGCCCAGCGCCAGCGCGGGAGGAAGCGCAGCCCGGTCCGCTCGTGTCGGGTCCGGCTGGGCCATGGAGCCGTTGCCTGAGACCTCACCCCGGTCCGGTCCCAGCTGTCTTCTGCTTCTCCCCCTGCTACTGCTGCTGCCCGCCCCGGAGCTGGGCCCCAGCCAGGCTCAAGCCGAGGAGACCGACTGGGTTCGACTGCCCAGCAAATGCGAAGGTGAGGGGGCGGGGCCCGCAGGGAGTATCCTGCCGGGGGGCGGGGCGTGCGGGGAAGGGTCCTGAGGGTGCAAGGTTCTGGGCGCCGGAGCCAGTGTCCTCATCCGTTGAACCTACCGTGTGCTTGGTCTTGTGCTGGACGCTCTCGGTGCACCTGGATTTACAAATCGTTATAAACAAGCAGTTATCATCCAGGGTAGCAGATGCGTGATAGAGGGGGGGCTGTGCAGCCGGGTGAGGAGCATCTAGCCCAGAGATGGGGAGAAAGGTTGTGTGTATAGGGAAGTCTGGAAAAGCTTCCTGTCGGAAACCCAAGATAATTAGGAGTTCTCGGGTGAAGAGAAGCGAAAAGAGAGGGTCCCATTCAGGAAACCACAGATGCAGAGGCCTCCCAGTTTAGAAGCAAAGGACAAGTTTGAGGAACTGAAAAGACCCATATGACTAGCTTTGGGGGAAGAACCTGAGACTCTCCCCTTTGTGCTCTCACCACCACCTAATCGTAATTCACTGTCTTGCCAACTATCTGTGAGCTCCTTGAGGGCAGAGAATTGTCTCAGAGTTTTATTCACACCATGTCTGGTAGGTGCCCAATAAAGGGAGGTGGGGTGGGGGGAGATGCTCTGTGCTTGTGTGGAGCAAGGAGAGTCTGAGACCTAAGGGCTCACTTTGAGAAGAGCCTGGGAGAACTTGGTGAGGAAGATTTTAGGAATATGGAGAGAGAATGAATCCCAAAGACGTGAGGGTGGATGTGTGGAACTTAGAGGGATGGGGCTGTTGGGGGGAGAGAATTAGCATATAAACCAACAATCTTGAGATTATGAAGGGCCTATTTTTTTCTTCTCTTTAATTTCTGTTTTCTCCTAAGATCTTAAGTCATTCTTTCCTTCCTTCTTCCTTAACCTCAGCCCCACCCCAAGTTGACTATAAATCCCTTTCATTCCTATTCAAAGTCTACTGCAAGCCAGATGTTCCCTAAGCACTTCCATTTGAGAGATTAAAGGTGAGGTGTTTCAGAGATGAGCTGACTTCACTGGTAGGGCTCCCAGTATGAGTTCTAGTCTTACTTTCTCTCTTACTCCCTTAAATAGACAGATTGAGGGTCATAATGCTTTCTGTTTACTCTTTCTCTTGTCCTAGTTGATACCCTTTGAGAATTTCGCTTCCTCTTTTTTTTGTTTCCTATCTTACTCTGTTACCAAAGAGTCTCTTATTCTCATAGCCATTCTCATCTTTCCTTTAGGAGGTAGCTACAGAGTCATAAAAGCATAGTGTAGACAAGGATCTTAGAGATCATTCTAGCCCAACCTCATTTTGCAGGTAATTGATAAAGATTCACTTAAAAGGGATTTTCAGTCATAGAATAACTTGGCAAACTCCAGCCCTTAGGCTCCTCTTAATAATCTGTTACTTTATTATTGTTACACTTGATTATTAAATGCTGGGTATGTCTGCCCCACAAAACCTGCCTCCTGGCTCAGTAGCCCAAGTGGACAGGTCTTGGCACAGAGGAAGGAAAACCTGCCCAGAAAAAGAGTGGGTGGATGTCCATGAGGGCCTGGGATCTGTGCCATGATTCTCCTCCAAGTCTGGTTCTGGGTGGGATCCCCAGAGGGGGTCTTGAAGAGATAAGGTTTGGAAGAGTTGGGAAGCAAGGTTGTGGTTGGTGGGTATAAGAGAGATGGGTTGTTGGGTTCCAGCCTCCCAGACCTGGAATACTGCATGTTGAGGGCATGGGAGAAAGGGCAGAGGAGCCAGAAAAATGATGAGCTTGCACAAAGTATAGGACAGAAGAGGGGAGGGAACCCAGATGGTCCTGAGTGTGAGACGCCCTCAATTCATTGCATACTCTGAGATCACCCCTCTCTGTTTTGGCATTTTCTTGTCTTCTAAGTTCTTTAAGCCATCTATTTATGTATATGTTATAAAACTTCACCATGCAAGCCTCCAGGGGATTTATCTGTTTTGGTGGTAAATTGGTTTTCTACCAAACTCTGCTCTCAGTGTTATAACAACTCTGGTGGCATTAGGCTGCTTACCTTATTCCATCGGGAGACATCAGAAGCTGCTCAGCCACAGTCTCTAACAGCAATATTTTTCAAGTATCCAATGCATAGAGTCCCAGACTCGAATCCAGAGAAAACCCAGAGCATGATACTCACTTCAGGTGCCCTTGTAGTCCAGTTGGAGAGACATAGATGACTAAGGCCCTTAGTGAGAGCAAGGATACTGCAGAGACCTGGATAAAATCCAGAGCAGGGGCCTCCCCAGTGGCACAGCAGTTGGGGTGGGCACTGCGCTGTGGAGCTGTCGGCAGCGGCGAGTTCGATGCCCGGCTGGGGAGATTCCCACATGGCGCGGCAGACCTCTCCTGCCTCACCCGCTGCTCCCTTCAGCAGTGTGTTTCCGTCTATCTGCCTGTTCTGCTCCCCACTCTGTCTCTGGAGAACCCTCTCGCCGCCCCACACCTCTGGCCGGTACCCCAGCTTGTATGCATAAATAAATAAATCTTAAAAAAAAAAAATCCAGAGCAGGTGGGAGTCGTCCAGAAGGGCTTCCTGGGAGAGGAGGCTTTTAAAATGAGGTTTTTAAGGCTAAGGAGCAGAAAAACCCCTCAAGGGCATTAAGCGCTTTCCCCAGGCCTCAGGCACTTCATGCTCTCCTGCTCCTCCTGCTTTTGTAATTTTTTGTCTATACTTCTTTGTGTCCCATTGGACTGAATAGCTGGGAGGGAGGCACTTTATTTTCATGCCTGTATCCTCATGCAGTGCCTGACACATCAGAGTTGCTTAACATTTTGAGGAAAGGTAAGAGGAAATGAGAAAATAAGTGCACAGATCTAGAAGCAAGATCTCTGGGAGGAGTAGAGGAGTGGAACAAATTAAGTGATAGGAATAAAGAGCAGGTGCTAGAACAACTTATGAACTCAAACCTAAAAAAACAGCCATAAGAGGCAATTGGGAAATTTTGTATGTAGGCTATTAAGTGATGATGAAATTACTTTTAATTTTCCAAGTATCATAGTTGTTTTACCGTTATGCAAGAAACAGTTCTTATTTTCAAAAGATGCATAGTGACAGGGCCTCCCTAGTGGCTCAAGGGGTTAAGTTGCAGCACTATGAAGCTATCCAGGGCCACTGCAGCACTAGTTCAATACCCGGCCAGGGAGCTTCCCACATGGCGCAGCAGACCTCTCCTGTCTTGCCCGTTGGTCCCCTCAGCAGTGTATTTCAGTTGACCTGCCTGTTCTGCTCCCCACTCTGTCTCTGGTGAATCCTCTTACCCCCCGCCCCCACACCTCTGGCCTACACCCCAGCTTGTATGCATAAATGAATCTTTTTTTAAAAAAAGATGCATGGTGACATATTTAAGGGTGAAAAATCTTACATCCACAGGTTTCAAAATGTTAGCAAAAACTATGTTGTGGAGCTGTATTGTCATATTTTACATTATATAATCGAGGTTGTGATAAGTAACAATTGTTAAACATGAGTTTTCAGTTCTTTTCCATTTTTGAAATTTAAAAAGTAAAATGATTGCAGCCACTTAGGGGCAGGAACTGGGAGAAATGATGTCAGTAGGATAAGGGTCAAGAGTGGACATGGACCAGTGGGTCTCAGAGCCAAATTTTACCCAGTGAAATCCATCTGGTGGTGTGAGGCTGGGTCCTTCCTGCCTCAAGTGTTGACTCAAGCCTGAAAGAGGCGCCCACTTGGTCTCTGCTGGGTGCTGCCTCCCAACAGGTTCGCCTGCACTCAGATTGTGCTGTGTCCCCCTCTTCCAGTGTGTAAATATGTCGCCGTGGAGCTGAAGTCAGCCTTTGAGGAAACTGGCAAGACCAAGGAGGTGATTGACACAGGTTATGGCATCCTGGACCGGAAGGCCTCCGGAGTCAAGTACACCAAGTCGTAAGCAAATGGGGGACCCACTGGCTGACCTGCTTTATTCCTAGAGGCTTTGGGGGCTTGGCATTCCCTTCTCCCTTTCAGCTAGGCAGACTCACCAAAGGGGGAAGCTCTAACTGAAACCTAAGAACTTACTGGTTCTGTGCCCATCCTGTTGTGGGCCCTTCTTAAATTCCTTAACTCCTCTCGACTTCAGGTTCTCCATCTGTAAAAAAGAAGGCTGTCATACCTTATAAGTGATTCCCAACTCTTGGATTTCATGGACCAATGTAATTTTTTTTAATTTTGGTCATTTAGGATTACCTACTTTTAATTTTGCCAGGAATAAATATGAAAAACAAACAACAAAAAAACCCCTCCCATTGGCTATGATTATCTTTTCAAACTGAAATAGTTTAACATCAAAATTTACTCCACTTTCCTTTGTAAAAAAATCAAAATACTGAATCATTTAGCTTTATTAAAAAATTTCCCATAGAGCTGTTAAAATTTTCTCTCTCTGGTCTGTGTTCCAGCATTTCAGAGCCCCCAGACCAGATGACCTATCTTCCTTCCAGCTCTGACTTCCCGTTGGTGAGATGCGCAGGTGTTGGGGTAGCAGGGCTGGAGGGACGGGCCACAGGCCCATGGAACTAGAAAGGGGACTCAGCCCCTCTCGAACTGCTGTCTCGGCAGGGACTTACGGTTAATTGAAGTCACTGAGACCATATGCAAGAGGCTTCTGGACTACAGTCTGCACAAGGAGAGGACTGGCAGCAACCGATTTGCCAAGGTTGGCTTTGTCTTTGTCCTTCATCCCCAGCCAGGTTGGGCCTGTGGTATCTAAGCTTGTCTGCTGGCAGGGCAGCCCTTTGAAGAAGATACCCTAGGAACTTCCCTCCTTGGCCTCTTCCCATTTTTCACTGACTGCCATTTGCCCTTCCCCCTGCTGGGTGGCAATATGCATATCCACAGTGACCTGGGCCACCTTAGCTGCCTGTGTCAGGCTGAAACACTCCGAGGTCCTAGCCCTCCTGGGGCCTACTGGTGCAGGGAGAGCTCAGGATGTGCAGAGAACTGTGGGGGTTTGGAGGAGACATTGGAAGACACCTGGGGGCTGGTGATTGAGTTCCCACCCCCCTCCTCTCAGCCGAGAGGGCATCTACCTGGACCTTCAGGGCCTAGGAGACTTTTAATGTGCTTACCAAGTGCACAGGTGCTTCTCTCCCTGGATAATGAATTTACAACAAGGCCCATGTATCCTTGTCCTTCCGTCTTCTTGTGCTAAGGCAGTTGTCTCCCTCATTTCTCCACCTAAGTACCTTCTAGTGAAGGAGATCGGTCAGAAACCCCTGGGAAACCTAGGATAGGTTTATGCCACATGAATCTTAGGTCTTGTCTTTAAATTTTGAATGCATTTTGTCTCAATAAGTCATCCATGTTTGCTTTCATGTAAAAATGTTTCAGATTATTTTCCATAGTGAAAAAATTAGAAACAACCTAGTCATTCACTAGCAAGAGAGTGGTTACGTGATATGGGCTTTTAGTGGATTATTACGCAACTGTAAAACAAAGAATGAGGTAGCTCTTTTTGAAATGAACTAAAAGTACTGCCATGGTATATTGTTAAGTAATAAAAGAGTAGTGCAGAATAGTGTATATGATTTATACTACTTGCTTGTGTAAAAAGCGGGGGTGTAAGAGAGCATTTTTTTGTACGCACATTTGCATGTATTTGTATGCACTCTCTGGAAAGACAGAGGAGAGATGGTATGCCGTCTCTGGTGAGAAGAATCAGCTAGAAGAAATCATCTTTACAGCTCAAAGAGTCCTTCCTGTCTAACCTGTGCCCTCTTCCACCAAGGATAGACACAAGCCCTGGGAAGAACCCCAGCAGGCAGTGGCTTAGATATAGAGGAGCGAGTGTGCGCAGCCACGGCAGGGGCAGAGAGCCCAGACAAACGTATTTCCTAGAAAAGGATTATCTGTTCAAAGCCCTGAGGACAATGGCAGACCTTCTTGGAAGGACAGGGTGGGGGGTGTGTGTGTGTGTAGGGATGGTGGGAGGCAGGTCTATAGGAGAAAGGAAGGAGAGGTCAATGGTGAGAAGCTTTGGAGGGTCTTGACTTCTCAGAACTGAGTCCTTCTCAGAGCTGAGGTCAGCACTACCTGAGAGGAGGCTGGGAGGTAGAAAAGATGTGTCTGCTTCTCATGTCTGGTCACCTCCCCCAGGGCATGTCAGAGACCTTTGAGACCCTACACAACCTGGTACACAAAGGGGTCAAGGTGGTGATGGATATCCCCTATGAGCTGTGGAACGAAACCTCTGCAGAGGTGGCCGACCTCAAGAAGCAGGTACAGGACCTTGGGCCCTCAGGAGCTGCTGTGCCCAGCAGGTGGGTGGGGGTTGATTCTCGACAGGAAGTCTACCAAGAGCTGGGTGACTTTGGTCATATTGTTTCACCTCTCTGGCTTCAGTTGCCCTAGAATCACAGCCACTTGCCTCGCAGTGGGTGGTGAGGCGCGGGGACTCACGTGGGAGCAAGCGAGTCAGTACTGGGCCTTTGCCAACTCGAGGCGTTTGATTCACAGTGCGACGTGCTGGTGGAAGAGTTTGAGGAGGTGATCGAGGACTGGTACAGGAACCACCAGGAAGAGGACCTGACTCAGTTCCTCTGTGCCAACCACGTGCTGAAGGGGAAGGATACCAGTGAGTTTTAGGGAGGGAGAGGGCATGGCGGGTCAGCTTGTCGTAAGAGGAGGGTAGGGAGAGGATGGAAAAGAAATAGGTTATAGGGATATGCTGATGTCTCTGCCCTGAGGGAGCTTAATGGGACTGGGTGAAGTAAGAGGTGCTGAAACCTGGTGGAGCCTGACATGGCCCGAGACTGGCCAGAGTGAGCCAGAGGCAGGGCCTGTCGGGCACCAATTCTGGTTGCCACCGCCCCCAGTCATTGCCCCTCACCCAGCAAACCAGTCTGTTGAGGTCTCTCTTCTCTTCGTCCAGGTTGCCTGGCAGAGCAGTGGTCTGGCAAGAAGGGGGACACAGCAGCCCTGGGAGGGAAGAAGTCGAAGAAGAAGAGCAGCGGGGCCAAAGCATTGGGTGGTGGCGGCAGCAAACAGAGGAAGGAGCTGACTGGCCTCGAGGGAGACCCCAGCCCTGAAGAGGATGAGGGCATCCAAAAGGCATCCCCCCTCACACACAGTCCCCCTGATGAGCTTTGAGCCTAACCCAGCACCCCTGGTAGTGAGACCCTGACCTGGAAGCTGAAGAGTCTGGAGCATGGCTCCTGCAGGCAGAGAAGGCTTTCTGGCTTCGTCTCCCTGCCTGGGCAGTGCCCTCTTTTGCCGGGGAAAGATGCAACCTGGGGCAGGACTCGGATCAGCTGCGGTCAGCCATACTGGCCTCTTCCCTCTGCCCAGCGTCACTCTCCTGACAGGCTGCAGGCCAACCGCGCTGTGTCAGGACTGCCGAGGACTCTGGTGTGCCTCAGGAGGGGCAGGCTTTGAGCTGGGCCCTGGGACTGGAGGAGCCCTCTGGAGCACACAGGCCACACCTGGCCTTCGCCTCCCTTCTCTTTTCCCCCCGCTCTGGGAAACAAGGCTTCAGGCCCTCGGTTCCTCTCCACTCACCCCTCCTGTGGACACCTTGCTCTCTGCCGAGCCCTCACCAGAGCTCACAGAGTAAAATTCTTTTGGCCTTTTTTGTTCCAATTTCTAAGTCCCTTTCAGTCCCATGGGGACCTGGAACCCCTTTATTGCTTTTCCCTGCCCCTCCCTGCTTTTCAGCCTTGGGGGCTAAGGGTGAGGAGACTGAACCATTGAGGCTCAAGCTGCCAACTGAGGGAAACAGGAAATGCAGGGAGGGCCTACATTTTGGCCTGAGGCCTACACAGGGCTCTGGCCTTGCCCCAGCTATCCTTGGTCTCCGTGTTCCCCAGGCCAAGAGGCCTCACCTAGGTTCTGGACTCATCCCCTCCCTCCTGTCTTTTCTCTCTTCCCCAAGGTCTTCCCATTCGGTTGTGTAAAGTGTATAACTGGTGACCCCACTGCCTCCGTTGCACCCCGCCTTTCCACCTCCATCGTCCCTGCCTATTGGTCTTGAACCTTGCTCCCCGTTGACCACACCTGGGCACTGCTCTTCCAGTCCACTGTGCCTGGAGCCGGACGGGGAGGACAGCCCAGTCTCCAACAGCAGAGGTTACATCGGTTACATCGAGTTCTCTGGGAGCAGGGGAGGGCCTGGAAGGCCGGCCTCTGGGGAGAAGGGGCGGGAGGCTCAGGCTCCTCCCCACTCTGTCTGGAGGGCAGGGATCAGGATAACAATAATGGTGACAACTGCAGGTGTCTTCATTTTAAGCCCTGTGGCACACTGTGAGGTGGATGCTGTTAGCTCCATTTTATAGAAGAGGAAACAGAGGCTCAAGTTGAGGGATGCGCCCAAACACCTGCTGTTAGGTGGCACCGCTGGCTCTCAGATCTGGTTTTCAGACTCCATGTCCCTTGTGCGCCCACCACCCCACAGCTGCCAGGGCCCTTCCCCCCAACTCCTGGCACTGGCAGAGTGATTCAGATTGAACTGGTTTGTTTTCTTGGCCTTAACCCACCCCCACCAACAAGCCTCTTTTTAAAAGGGAAATAGGAAGCAGCTGTTGCTTCTTGGAAGGCAGGAAAGGTGGGCAGTCCCGCTGGAGCTGCTCCCGTCCCAGGCTCCCTGGGGCCCCCGTGCAGAGCCTCCCTCTCACTTCCCAGGCTGGGCCCAGTGGGCAGGAGCCGGTACATGGCTAAATTGTCTTCCAGTGAGGAGGTTCCAGAGAACCCCTTAGAGCCTGGTCTCAGCCCTTTTCCTCCCCCAGGGTAGGGCAGCCAAGGGCATAGAAAGTGGAACAAACCTGACACTTTCTGGCCAATAAAGATTAGAACAGGTCCTTGAAGGATACCTTTTTACTCCACCTCCAGGACTGTTGCCCACTGCTGTTAAAGGCACTGTAGGCAGTAGGATTGCAATCTAGGCTTGGGTCTCATCCTGGACAGTGTCAGCATAGGCGATAATGGGGATAGGGGTCAAAGGCTGGGAAACCATTTGCAGCTCCCTGGACTGTCTAGGATTTGGAGGCCAGCTTCCTATTCCCCCATTCTGTCGCCCGTAGCACTCCAGTCCCAGAGTGTCATTGGTCCTTAAAAGTAGGACAAGGCAAAGACCTATCCTCTCACGGGGTATTGACCCAGTGGCCCAATCCCAGACCAGAGGGCAGAGAGACCTGGTGCTGCTTTGCTCTTTGACCCGTGGCTGCTGCTGATGAACTTCCTTCCCTCCTCCCCCAAGACCTCACAAAGGTCAGGTTCTTGTACACTCACCAGCTCTCCACCTTCCCTCCACTGCAGGCAGCTGCTCTCCTGACCCAGCCTAGAAAGGGCTCAAATCAGGACTTGGCTTCCTAGGTTTTTCTTTGCCTTTCCCCACCACTTTTACCAGCATTTTTGAACTTGAACATCGCCTCCCACTTGCCCGCATCCCTTCCCTTTATGAGATGAGGGGTTGGCCTGATTTCAGTTCCTTTTTAGAAACACTATTAGAATGGGGTTTCCTACACTTACCTGGCTGTGACAAATACCTGGAATGCCTGTTAAACACACAGGTGTCAGGGCCTACCTAGTCTTGCTGTGTTGGGAACCTAGGAGTCTTAAATGTTACATGTTTAATAAACATCTCTCCTGGGTCTTAAGGTCAGACAGAACCCACTTCACCAGGAGAAGTTCTCAGTGTTGTGCTTAAAGGGGGCTGGACCTCGCTGAAGTCACACTGTCAGGGTCTTGTCAAAACCCCAGAGAGAACCTCTCAAAGACTTCCATTGTCCAGAACCACAGAACCACCAAGGCCAGGGTGTTCCAGTTCAATGATTAAAAACTATAGACCCACAATGTCCCAGGAGTCAGGGCTCTGTCATCTCTGAGGTGGCTGCATCAGGACCTCTGTGTCCTAGAAGCTCCTAGAAGACAGGCTCCTCTCTATTTCCAAGTTCCTGGGTGGCATTTCCATGCAACGCTTTTTTGCAAGTTAGAAAATGGCGCTCGTCACACTGTCGAGTTCCATCTGTCAGAAAGGTATTTTGATATAAAATTTGTTGGAATAAACATTTGACTACTAGAAGTCCTACCAGAAACTCATAATAAACATACAAGCCCATGAGGCTAGTGATGTGCCCAAGGTTACACTTTTAGTAAGTGGCCTGACCAGAATGACTGGGTGTCCTGATGCCATAATGCGAGTGCTAACCACTGCAGTTTGCTGACTTAGACCACGTCCTGGACACCTGTGGCTCATGTGGTAGGCAGGCCAGCTGCTGTCTGCTGGTCTGGCAGCTATGTCTTCATGTTTAATGTTGGGAATGCAATCGGGAGAAAATTCAGTTTTTTCCCTTTTCAAAGTTTACAGTTGTGCGTAGGTAAAAGTCATCTTGACCTTTATTAAGATGCCCTCCAGGACTGGCTTCTCTTTATAATTTTTTTTTAAGAGGAATCCATTTTTTTTCATTCTTTCTCTAAAGCTATACTCCCCATCTGTTTTTTTTTTAATATTTATTTATGCATACAAGAACTGGGTGTAGGCTGGTGAGAGGATTCACCAGAGACAGAGTAGGGAGCAGAACAGGCGGATTGACTGAAATACGCTGTGAGGGGAGCAGCAGGCAAGACGGGAGAGGTCTGCTGTGCCATGTGGGAAGCTCCCTGGCCGGGATCGAACTTGTGCTGCAGTGGCTGCTGATTGCTTCATAGTGCTGAAGCTTAGCCCCTTGCACCATCAGGGAGGCCCTATTCCCCATCTATTAAGATTGTATGGGCCAATCAAACTTAAACTTGTATTAAAATGATTGTGATTCTGTGGGGAGGTGTCACTGCAGACTCGGAGAGAAGCAGGCTGACATCATCTCCAGGGTTGTGACACCTCCAAACTCCCCTAAAATATAAAAGGTTTTCTGTCTAAAAAAGGAAAACCAAAAATGACACTCAAAGGTCAGACGTTATTTTGTTAGGAATAACCAACATGGTCTGGCATTTTGCTCTTCATCTCAACGAAATGCTCTGGCCTATGCTAGGTCATCTGTTGCACTGAGCCATGTCTAGCCTGTCACCAGGGCCCAAATGGTGTATCGCTTTTCCATGGAAGAATTGCTTAATGAGCAGATGGATGTATATAGAAGAGAGCTTAAAACTGCTTTTAACCAAATGTGACCTGGTCAAAGAAAACCTTGCTTCATTTACATTGGTAGAGTTCTTGTATTTTTTTTTAAAAGATTTGTTTATTTATGCATGCAAGCAGGTGTGTAGGCCAGAGGTGTGGGGTGGTGAGAGGATTCACCAGAGACAGAATGAGAAACAAAACAGGCAGATCGACAGAAGTACACTACTGAGGGGAGCAGTGGGCGAGACTGGAGAGGTCTGCTGCACCATGTGGGAATCTCAGGTATTGTGCTGCAGTGGCTCTGGATAGCTTCATAGTGCTGTGCTTAACCCGTTGTGCCACCAGGAAGGCCCTGCATCAGTAGAGTTCTCATAGGAACACCAAGGTTAATAGGTTAATAGTAATGTAGTCACCTTAAATTAGTGTTACATCCCACTATCACAGGGACTATTGTGACAGTCACTTAAAGGGGGTTTATTAAAACAGACTGAGCTTACATGGTACATTAAAAAGTCCAGAGGCTCCATTGTCATAAATCTGCTAGCGGAACCCACTTGAGTAAGTGGCTTCCCTCCCCTCCCTGTGGCATCCCAGAGTTCCAGCCGGGGAGAGAGCAAAGAATTTTTTCCAGCAGCTTGGACTGCAGTTTGGTGTCTATCATCTGACAAGTGAATTTTCACCTGTTCCAAATAAATAAACAAAACAGCCAGGATGTCTTCCATCTGCAGTTACTGTGTATACTCATTTCACAAGTCTAGGATTTTAATGTGTCCTCAAATAGGAATAGCCTTGAGGTTTGTCCAGCTGCAGTTTCCAAGCTACAGTCTTTTTGGCAAACATGTTACACAGTGGGGAATGAAGAATTTAATCTCAGAATCCAAATAATGTGTTGCATTTAGAATATTACCTATTCTTGCTTTTCGTTAAGTCCAACTACAGATTGCTTTATATATTCTATGAATATATTCTATGACTTATAGAATATAAGAATATATTCTATGACTTGTTCTGTGGCCCAGAGCCTCAAATTTGGGTTATCAAAAACTCATACCCAGGCTTCCCTGGTGGTGCAAGGGGTTAAGTCTCAGCACTATGAAGCTATCAGCCACTGCAGCACCAGTTCGATCCGGGCTAAGGAGCTGACTCATACGGTGCAGCAGACCTCTCCTGACTTGCCCCACTGCTCCCCTCAGCAGTGTATTTCAGTCAATCCCCCTGTTCTCCTCCCCACTCTGTCTCTGGTGAATCCTCTCACCCCACCCCTACAATTCTGGCCTGCACCCCAGCGCTTGTATGCATAAATAAATCTTAAAAAAAAAAATTCACAATCAAGTAAACTCATCAAGTAAAACAAAAGTCAATTTCGATATATTTCAGAGAGCAGAGAACATATACCAATAATTTAGAGAGGAAGGACTACAGCTATTTGGTACAAAAGTAATTAAAGGAGGTTATAACAATTAAATACAATTTCCTACCTAAAATAGAAATAAATAATATCCTCATATAGAGAGGAGTTGAAACATTTGCATGGGGTAGCAGTATCAACGAAGAGAAAAATTCCACTTGGAAACTGATTTTATCATAATCATCCATAAATTCACTCTGTTGAAAAGTTGTGGGAGCATTTAAATTGTTCAGAACTTTAGCTAATCACACTAAACAAGTCCCAGCCCATGCCCTTAGTGTAGTCATTTAAAAAGGTGCTTAAGGCCAAGAGGAAAAAATATGCTTTTGAAGTTAAAGGTGAAAGAAAAAAAGGAAGACCGGCGGGAGGGAGGGAGGGAAGGAAGGAAGGAAGGAAAGAAGGAAGGGAGGGAAGGAGGGGGAGGTAGGGAGGGGGAAGGAAAAGGTCAATGAAATGTCACGGGCACTGTGAGCTCAACAATTTTTAAAATGCCTCTGGATAAGAAAACGCAAATCGTTCTCCATTTGAGAACAAAAATTTTGTCTTTTGAAATGGAATGTATGTTTAGAGACCACAAACAACTATAATTTTTAAATTCAAATTTACCACCAACATTTCTATTTTAAAAGCTCATATAATGTAAAATTTTGTTTCTCTAAAATCTTCAGCACCAATATTTAAGTAAAAAGCAAATACTTAAGTAAAATTCCTTACTAGTAGGGACCTCCCTGGTGGCGCAAGGGGTTAAGTCTTAGATTATGAAGCTAATCTCCAGCCACTGCAGCACGAGTTCAATCCCCAGTCAGGGAGCCAACCCACATGGCACAGCAGACCTCTCCTGTCATGCCCACTGCTCCCCTCAGCAGTGTCTTTCTGTAGATCCACCTGTTCTGCTCCCCACTCTGGTGAATCCTCTCACCCACACCTCTGGCCTATACCCAGTTCTTGTATGCATAAATAAATCTTTAAAAAAAAGTCCTTACTAGTATGGAGAGTAAAGGCTACAAACTAATCACCAAAATGCCATAATACATTCAGAAGTGTACATTACACTAAAAGTTCAAACAACTTTGTTTTAAAACAGAGGAAGAGGGCCTCCCTTGTGGCGCAAGGGTTAAGTCTCAGCCTGATGAAGTTCTCTGTAGCCACTGCAGCACAAGTTCGATCCCCAGCCAGGGAGATTCCCACGTGGCGCAGATCTCTCCTGCCTCACCTGCCGCTCCCCTCAGTGTATTTCAGTAGATCTGCCTGTTCTGCTCCCCACTCTGGCTCTGGTGAATCCTCTCACCCCTCACACCTCTGGCCTGTACCCAGCTTTTGTATGCATAAATAAATAAATCTTAAAAAAAAATTTTTTAAATAATTACTTTAAAAATAAATGAAACAGAGGAAGAAAGGAATAGAAGAAATGAAATAGTCTGTAGACAAGAAAAAGTTTTCCTGGGGAGTGGTGGGGTATCATGTTACACCTTATCAAACAATCAAGTTGTTCTAGGTCATTTTTTTCCTTTCCCCTTCCCGGGGAATTTTGTCCCTAGATTATCCTTTTCTTTTTTTTTTTTAAGATTTATTTATTTATGCATACAAGAACTGGGGTGTAGGCCAGAAGTAGAGGAGGTGAGAGGATTCACCAGAGACAGGATGGGGAGCAGAATAGTGGATCTACTAAAACAGACTACTGAGAAGGTGAGACAGGAGAGGTCTGCTGTGCCATGTGTGGGTCAGTCCCCCCGCCAGATAGAACTCAGGCCCTAGTGGTGATAACCTCTGAGACTTAACCCCTAGGTTTTTGGAATGTGTTTTATCAAAGAGTTCCTGAATCATGTCTTTGAATGTCTAAATGAAAGGGTGGTAAGAGACGTCTAGTTTACAAATCAGTGTTCTTCTCCCAGCTTCATACTGCCTATGTGAATATCAGCAGAAAGTATCCAAATCATAAGAATACTAGTCCTTAAATATTCGGCCCCAAAGAGTCTAGTAAAAACCTTACCACACGTTGATGTAATTACTATGGTCTTTCCAAAGGGTTCACTTCCCAACAGCAGTTGGAGGCCCAGTGAAAATCCCAGTTAACCTCAGATAACTGCAGAGAGGGCTAAAAGAGGAACTCTCCTACTTCCTTCAGCATTCCTTGCTTGCCAGGCAAAAGCAAATGGAGAAGAAAAAAAAATACAAACAAAAGGCCATGCATTCCTAGGCCACTTTAAATATATTCAGTCAATCCACCACGTGGAGGAAGTGACACAATTCTTTTCCTGTCATTTTGGTTGTTACTCCAATTTAACATCATTCTTCATTTTTTTGAGTGCATTTTAGAACTCCAGTATGGCAAAAGGAAATCATTCAATAAGTCTATGTTTCCTTAAAATTGCAGTTCTTATAATACGACGAATTGTTGGCAAACAGATTGAACTCAGCTTATTGCTTGTTAATTACTTAACTTCTGATTTAAGGTAAAATAAACATCAAATTTATTTTCAGTAAAGAATGTACTTTTTTCATTTTTTTAAAGATTTATTTATGCATACAAGCTGGGGTGTAGGCCAGAGGTGGGGGGGGGGTAAGAGGATTCACCAGAGACAGAGTGGGGAGCAGAACAAGAGTATCGACTGAAGTACACTGCTGAGGGGAGCAGCAGGTGAGGCAGGAGAGGTCTGCTGCGCCATGTGGGAAGCTCCTGGTCAAGGATCCAACCCGTGCTGCAGTGGCTGTGGATAGCTTCATAGTGCTGCAACTTAACCCCTTGCGCCACCAGGGAGGCCCAAGAATGCACTTTTCTACCCAAGGAAGAAACTAATTTCCTTGGAGAAATCTTCAAAATAAGCCAAATCCTTATAAAGAGAGGTGGTTACATATTATGCTTGATTCAAGGACTTGGCACACAGGTTCTACCCATGCCTGCAGAGAAGCTAATTCTTTAAATAGATGTTTTTTTTTTTCTCTTCAGTCTAGGAGTGCTCAAGTGGATTTTCTCCTGAATATGCCAATTAAAGAAAAGTCTGGGTTTACATGCCACTCCCCAGTGCAATGCCTGTCAAAAGCTGCTTCAGAAAACCTATCTGCTGGCCTCCCTGGTGGTGCAGGTGTTAAAGACACAGCGCTATCAACCTCGGCACCTCTGCAGTATGAGTTCGATCCCCAGCCAGGGAGCTAACCCACATGGCACAGCAGACCTCTCCTGTCTCGCCCACTGCTCCCCTCAGCAGTCTATTTCCCAGATCCGCCTGTTCTGCTCCCCACTCTGTCTCTGGTGACTTCTCTCACCATCACCCCCACCCCTGCACCTCTGGCCTACACCCCACCCCAGTTCTTCTATGTATAAGTAAATCTTAAAGAAAACATATCTGTGGGGTCAGCATGAACATAAGGATCCATTGCTTGGACATGCATAGGCCCATTTGAGGCAGACCATGTGCTCAGAAAGTTAAGAACAATGACATGATCTTTAGGGGTCCTCCTGCCCCCAGATTCTATAGACAAGGGAAGAAGGGCTCCTTTGTTCTAAATCCCATTCCCCACTCTTTAGATCCCATTCCCCACTCCTTAGAAGCCAGAAACATAAAGACAGGTGGGGAAGACTGTCTCTGACTCTGCTCAGTGGCATCATCCTTCTGAATTCACCTCAATCCAGGGTGTATTTGGGGGAGAGGCACCTCCTGCTGGGAGGGTGAGTGTACCAGACCTAACCACGTGACAGATTTCTTTTTTTTTTAATTAATTAAAAAAAATTTTTAAGATTTATTTTATTTATACATACAAGCTGGGGTACAGGCCAGAAGCGTGGGGCCGCGAGAGGCTCACCAGAGACAGAGTGGGGAGCAGAACAGGTAGATCAGAAATACACTGCTGAGGGGAGCAGCGGGCAAGGCAGGAGAGGTCTGCCGCGCCATATGGGATTCTCCCCGGCTGGCCATCGACCTCGTGTCCCGCTGCCAACAGCTCCACAGTGCAGCGCTTAACTGCTGCACCACTGGGGAGGTCCCACAGGGAGGCCCCACATGACGGATTTCTGTGAGCAAAATAATGGCAAGAGCACCAAGCACTCCCACTCCTGACCCTGGAGTTCACACTTTGTGGGCACCTGGTGGAAAGGTACTCAGTTGGCAAGGACTTGGCAGGAAGGACCAGTCTCCTCCCAGGGCAGCTAAGGAAAAGGTTTGGTGCTGTCACCTACAACACAAAGGAGCACCTGCCTCCAGGTCGGCATGGTGATTACTTGGGCCCGAGCCTCTCCTGGACTTGGATGGCCAGGCCAGCATTTCTCCCAGAGACTCTCTGTCCTTCCCTTCCCTGACTGACCAGGTCTTCCTTCAGCAGGACAGTCCTTTAGGTATGCCAACACCTTCCTTCCTGGGGACGGTCCAAACCTGGGAGCTCAGCTGTGTAGACTGTGAAGTGTT